>NCSJ02000292.1:0-54381 GCA_002812745.2 Scytalidium lignicola
CTTGTTTATTTATTTAATTGTAAAGACCTTCCTTTCCATCCAACCCGAGCCTTCTCCTCGCCGGCAATACTGCGTTACTGTGCAGTAATATCCACAAGGCTGCGCTGGTCCAGGTACGAGGAGAGGTCGATAATTAACTGTGTAAAGCTGGTACAGGACTGAGAAAAAGAAAAGTTGGGACCAAACGGGCAAAGTCACTCTTCACTCAAGTGACACTCACTTAATCACACTTACTTACTCATCCGCCACCCACCACCTCGAACTCAAAACTCACTTCCGCGCACACACACATACACACACTCCCACTTCTGCTTCAATCTCCCTCCAGATTGAGAGCTTTCTTTCTCGTGGCATCTTTTCGCTCAAGATGCAGAAGGTGGCCGCCATTCTGCCCTCCTGGGACAAAACCAAGACCCATAGCAAGAAGGGCTTCGATAAAGTCTGGGGATGGGCTGATAAGCTCGGTGCGCCGGTCAACAGGCTCAGCAACCGCATTGGCAGCGAGGCCTTCTGGCCCACCACCCTCGACAAGGAGAGCGACAAAGCTGCCCGCATCTTGAGATCCTTCTGCAGTAAGTCTTGTTGTATTTCTTCTTGATTTCTTCTTCCTTTTCTTTGCAAAATTTTACATTTGGTTTAAATCAATTTGGTGAGGGGACTTTTTGGGTGAAGCTGTTTTTAAACTTATTCTGCGGCGCTGGCTGACGATGACGCAACAACAACAGAGGATGGCTTCTACACCGAGGAAGAGCGACCTTCAGACCAAGCCGGCCCAAAGCAGAAACAGAAAGTCTTGAAGAAGATTCCCCAAAAGGTCATTCAGAATGCCGTCGGTCTCGCCATCTTCACCACCATGCGCACTGGCTTGTGGGTGTCCGGTGCCGGTGGTTCCGGCATCTTGGTTGCGCGCAAGGAGGATGGAACATGGTCTCCACCCTCCGGTATCTTGCTGCATACGGCCGGATTGGGATTCCTCGTCGGTGTCGACATCTACGACTGTGTCCTCGTCATCAACAATCGCAAGGCTCTCGAGGCCTTCACCAAGATCCGAGCGACCCTCGGCGGCGAGATCAGCGCCGTGGCCGGTCCCGTTGGCATGGGCGGGGTCCTGGAGAACGATGGAAAGTGGAAACAGGCAAATCGACCTGTATTTACCTACCTGAAATCCCGAGGCTTCTATGCCGGCGTACAAGTCGACGGCACAATCATCATCGAGCGTAATGATGAGAACGAGCGTTTCTACGGTCAAAAGATAGGCGTCGTTGATATCTTGGCGGGGAAGGTCCGTCATGCGCCTCCAGAAATCAAAATGCTGATGGAAACATTGAAGGCTGCAGAAGGTAGTTCCGATGTCGATCAGGAGCTGATGGAGGAGTTGGAAGGACAGCCTGCTCCGGGAGATGTCGATGTTGACGCCCCTGGTGGTAGGATATTTGGTATTCCCGAGCCCGACGATCCAGATCCATTTGGAGTCCTCGCTTTGGAAAAAGAAGGACTCGAGATCCGTGAGGCTGGAACAAAGTCTAGACCGTCGAGTCAGCAGTTCGAGTACAACCCGAGCCCTACAAGCCCGGTATACAACAAATTCCACCGAAGGAGCATGGATACGTCCGGAACAAGAAGCAACCGGGAGAGCTATATATCAACCATAAGTTCCCGCGCGAGATGGAGTCAGAGTCTGGATAGGTCATACACGACATCCGAGATGGGAACCCAAACAGATGAAGTCATCACACCAATCACCAGCCCCACCCGCGACAGCTTTACTCGCGGAAAGATTGCCGAGGAGGATGAGCAAGACGAGCCTTCAGAAGTTGATTACACAAAGATCGATCTCGGCCCTTACAGTAATATGAATGGCAGCCAAGATTTTGAAGGCACAACAGTAAACGGTAGCCCGCGAAGTCCGGAAGAACACGAGAACGGCATGCACCATGTTTCCTCCATGGATAACAGCTTTATCTCAGTGGACGACGATGAGGAGGAGCCTGTTGTCTTTGAGGCTGCATCCACTCAGGCTACGGTTATGCGGCCCCAGGCTATCAAAGCTAGAGCCGGCGTTGTAAACATCCCAGCTCGAGTGCCACCACCATTACCACCTAGGAACAACGCCCGACGAGTGAAGGTGCAGATGGTGGATGAGGCTAGCGGATGGAGCCCTTTGAAGTCTGACTTCGAGGACGTTGAGCTGAAGGGAGCCGAGCGGAAGTCGAGTAGCGACTCAAATGGCCCGCACTCATTAAAGTCGGAAACAAAGGCTGACGAGACAGAGAAGGAGAAGGAGGATAAGAAGGAAGAAGATAGTACAGAAGAGAGCACCGAAGCTGAAAAGCCCAAGGAAAAAGACCATGAAAATGAAAAGGTCCTCACCAACGGTTCTACTGACTATCTCAATGGCGCACACTCCCACTCCCATGCAACCTCCCCCTTTCCAGAGAAGGAAGAAGGCGACAAGTTCCACAGCGTTCCAGGTAGCCCTAACGAGTTTGCATGAATTTCAACGCACTCAGGATTTCAGGATGCACATGAACGGAACGTATGAAAACGAAAGGGAAAAGGAGCTATTTTACACGACACTCGAAAAAGGAAATAGAATGAATGTAATGGATGATTATAAACAAAGGACGAACACCCATTTTCTTATTCCTCTTTCCCTTCTCTCTCAAACATGGTGGGACGGTGGCGGGGGTGTAGGCAGGGGAAGGGAGGCACTTCTTTTTCTTTTGGAATCTGGGATACGGGAACTTGACCGTATCCAACGGTGTAATTGGGCTCTTCGGTTTAATGTTAATGTTTTGGGAAGGAGCTTTGGAATCGGGACTTTAACACTTTTTTTTTTTTGCGCATTGGGATGAGAGAGAGAAAGATCAGCTTAAAAACACCATAAGCAGGGGAGGATGACGGACGGTAGTAAAGGGGGAGAGAGGAGAAGGCTCAAAAATTAAGTGGATAGAG
Organism: Scytalidium lignicola; assembly: GCA_002812745.2. Classification (NCBI taxonomy): domain Eukaryota; kingdom Fungi; phylum Ascomycota; class Leotiomycetes; genus Scytalidium; species Scytalidium lignicola. The sequence continues at coordinate 2,956 of NCSJ02000292.1, forward strand.
AGAGGCCATTCATGGGAAATAAATCATCGGAACGGAATAGGTTATATACGTAAACAAAACGTATCATTATATATACATGGATGTGTGTGCGTGTGTGGTGAGTGTGTGTAGGTAGTAGATAGTAGATATAGTTTAGGGAGGTTGGGGCAAGGTTTTAGTTTGTATGGCATAATTACATAGTTTTACAGAAGGGGTTTCAAAGGAGGGGTTAAGACCAGGAAAGTGGTTACTAATTTTAAGTTATAATTTTTNATATTTAAATTCTGTGTTGGTTCAGATTAAGTTTCATGAAATGAAATGAAAAGCACTTCCCCACCCCCATACATAATATGTAAATGTATAAACCATGTATAAACCCCCTTCCCTAGCTTCATCTACTCAATTCACCAATCTAATATCACATGCACAGGCAGAATGAAAAGGACACTGTATGTAAATTGTCAAATGTCAAATAACGTTACATAACATTAATCTGCAATGCCCTAGTGTTTTTTATTCTCTCCCCGAACAACGTCATCAATCAATCCAACACGCTATGCAACATCCCCACAACTCATGCACTTTCTCCTTCAGTCTTTCTCTCTTCTCTCGCTCTCTTGAAAGACACTCCTCGCTAAACAAAACATATAATGGACATACATGATATCCAATCTTCAACGAATCGAAACAGGGGGGGTCATTATGAAGAGACAAAAAAAAAANGTAGAAAAAGGTTTTAAATATCCAAGAAAATTTCCGCCTATATCAATGCAATTATAGCAGCAAATGCAGCAAGTAGCATGCCGGCTGATCCACCGATCTTACCAGCTCCGTTGCTCAACTCCAATGGTGCTGTGCTAGAAGCTCCTGCGGCAGCACTTGTGGTTGTCTCGTATGGAGGTGGCACAACACCGGTTCCAGTGCCAACTGGTCCGGGTACGAACTTACCAGGACCGGTTGGGTATGGTGCAGCCGGTATCGAAGCAACGGGAGTTGTGGAAGGAACAGGGATAACAGCGACGGTAGATTCAACAACCACTGCAACGGTAGAGGTAGAGTGGATAACTTCCATAGTGACATACGTTGTGAAAGTGCTCTTCAAAGTGGTTACTGGGCTTGGGTTTACAGCTGCGACATAGCCTGGCTGAGTCGGCACTGCTGTTGTCTGAACAGCGGAAGTAGCACTCTCCTCGACAGGGCAAACCGTAGTGTAGAGTGGGATGATCTCGGTGGTGACCTGAGGATGACCGCTCCTGGCTGGGCAGTTGGTTACTTCTGGAGCACAAGAGGTGATAGTGCGGACGCGAGTGGTATAGACGGTCGAAGTAGTCAATGCCGGCGGAGTGGATGTTGGGTGGCCACCGTTAACCTTGGTTGAAGTCTCCGTTGCAGTTACGGGGCAGATGGTCGTGTACAGCGCAATCGTCTCGGTCGTGACTTGAGGATGGCCGCTCCTGGCTGGGCAGTCGGTGACTGTTGGGGCGCAAGAAGTGATCGTGCGCACACGTGTAGTGTAGACAGTGGAGGTGGTCAGCTCTACGGAGGTGGTGCTTGTGACGGTGCTTGTGGTGATGCCAGTTGTCTGCGATACACCACCAAGTGAGGTCGAGGAGACGACAGAAGTTGAGCTGGTTATTGCTGCAGATCCGCTTGTTGAAGTAGTGGAAGTAGAGTTGGCATACTTAGTAGTGCTTCTAGTCAGGGTAACAGACGTAGAGCTGATTGTCGTGACGGCAGGCGCCGTAGTCGTCGTGTTTGAATACTTGGTAGTAGTCAAAGAGGTAGACTTGGACACGCTTGCTGTAGTGGTCAATGCAGAGCTTGTTGAGATAGCAGATGTAGAAATGCTGGATGAAGTGGATAGCGTAGAAGCGCTAGTAGTAGAGTTTGAATACTTAGTGCTAGATGTAGTTGGTACCGAGGTTGTTGTAGCACTTAGAGTAGTCGTGACGGTAGTCGTGGTTGTCTCTGACGTAGTCGTGGACTCCGAGGTAGTTGAGCTGCTAGTGGTGGTAGTAGGGGCGGAGGTAGTGGTTGTCGTCGTCGTCGTAGTTGTCGTTGTGGGGAGACTGGTAGTGGCAGTGGTCGTGGTTGGAGAAGTTGTTGTGGTGGTAGTCGTAGTTGTAGTAGGGGTTGTGGTTGTAGGAGTGGTGGTTGTGGTAGAAGTCGTTGTGGTGCTGGTGGTAGTGGTGGTAGTGGGNAGAGGGGGTGGTCGTCGTGGTCGTAGTCGTAGTCGTAGGAGTAGTAGTGGTAGTGGTAGTGGTAGTGGTTGTCGTAGTAGTGGTGGTAGGAGTAGTGGTTGTAGTGGTGGTGGTAGGAGTAGTAGTTGTTGTGGTGGAGGAGGCGCCAGTCCAGGACCGTTCTGTCCTCCCGCCATAATACCACCAAAGAGGTCTCGCGGACCATGACCGATGGAGGGAGGAGCTTGTGAAGGACCTGGGTGTTGAGGTGGACCACCGATGCCCGCTGGACGGGGAGCGCCTCCGCGAGCCTCGAGCTCACGGTGCAAACGTTGTATTTCCTCATCATACCTAACCACGTGTATTAGCACTGTGAAGAGTCCGAGAACCATAGTAATAGTAGCAGTAGAAGCATTAGGCCATACTTTGCCTTCAGAGCGATATGTGTCTGTTCCATTTGGTACACCTTTTCTCGGACCAGCTGCATCTCTTGGATCTGGGCGGCAACTAGCGACTGTCAGCAAAGAATTGCATACATTTGTCATCTCCTATTGCCATGCGCAGCTCCGCAGTAAAGGATAGCTGAAGCGCGCATGCCAGTTGTAGAGGATTTTTTGGCTCGGGTTGGGAGGGGATCGAACTTACTGTTGTGCTCATATTCTCCACTGGCTCGAGCCTGATTTTCGAACTCTGCGCGAATGCCATCCAGCAACTCATTCAAGCGCGTGTTTCCCGAGGCAGGCCCCAAGCCTCGATGTGGATTGTACATAGACATGGTCGAAAGGAGTGGTGGAATCGACGGTGTTGCAGTGTTTTTTCACTCTTTTAATTTCCCGAGACGTGATGCTAGAGAAAGAAAGAAAGAATGAGGGAGAAGAGAGCTGTTGACTGGCAGTGCTCAAGCCAAAGCCTTTAAAAAGAATCCAGGTCGATGCCGACCACAAGGAAGGGAGGAAATAAGATGCGACCGACAAAGAACCTCCAGCAGACGAGAATGAAGGTTGATGAAAGTAGACGAGGTAAAATCCGATGGATGTCGTCGACAGGAAATCGGCGTGCGCAGGGCCAGCTCCGGGGGGGTCGTGCGCCCCAAAACACTACTAGGTGGTCGTAGCTGGCGAGAATGGGGATGGGATGCAGCCGCAGCAACCACAAACGGATCACGCGTCCGAAGGCAACAAGTTCGGCAGGCTTCCTTTTTCAGAATAATAATAGGGCTAGGAGGGAAGGGTGGTGATGATAATAAGGAGGAGGAGGAGAGTGATGGTTATGGTGAGATGATGAGAGTTGGGAAATGAAGATGGAGATGTGTTTTGAGCACCGGGCGAAGGAGACCAGAAGAGAAAGGCAAGAAGGCAAAAAGAGAGGGAGAGGCAACAGGGCGGCTGGGTCCTAAACAAGAAGGCACGAACGGGGTTGAACTTAGTAGATGCAGCAGCAGCAGCAGGCGGCGGAGGCAAGGGGCCAAGGGAATTTTTAGACCTTTTTCCTTTACGAACGGGCGCGAGTTGCAGCTGGCCAACCGGGACATTTCCTGGGGCAAACCTTAAAATCGATTTAATGTGAAAGCTTCAGGCCGACTTTTTCGCGCGAGATGTGCGACATCCGAGGCGGCGACACCCAAACTCCTTCTGGCCCCCACCATGAAAAAAAACCCCCATTGCTCTTGGCATAAGGTTGCTGACATAACGACGGGCGACTGCACCGAAGATTCTTTGGTGATCATAAGTCGTTATTATAATTATAATAATTATAATAATAATAGTTATAGTTATAATATAATGAATGATATTTTGATTTTGATTTTGATTTTTAGAATCACCATTCTGACCTAAGGCAGCATTCTTGCAAGCACTGTGTTCTCTTTTTGGACTACGGTCTCACTACCCCCTCAATTCCTTCTCACACACCCTGACCATTCTTACATACATTCAGACATTCAGACATTCAGACATACATACACACACACCACAGACCGTACAGCATAGTACAGTACATTACAGGAACACAGACTCACACTACTGCGCTGACTACAGTCTGTGTGCACTGTGTGTGTGTGCAATGGTCCTCATAGCTGCGGCTGCAATCAATCCATCAATCAATCATCTGCATCGGCCTGCGACATGCATCCACCATCCACCATCCACCATCCATCAATCAATCAATCAATCAATCAATCAATCAACCCCTGCTGAATACAGATGAGGAAACCCGAAGCACGTACGTAAGTACCAGTAAAGCACCAGTCCAGTGCCCATTAAGTCATCTCACTACCACTCGTCGTCGTCGTAGCGTTCATAATTGCTACAAAAGCAGCCTCCTGCTGGGAATAATGAATAATTGCTGGGGAAGGGGCGCGCCCACATCGCTCGCCAGGATAACGTCAACGACCAACCCAAAATAGGGTTGCAGCATAAATACCTCCGTACTGTAATTACTACTCTCCTACTGTAGTCTATACACCACCGTGACGATGGAGTATTATTAAACTTTCCATTCCAAAGGCAAAGAATATTACGAGATACTTGAAGCATAATCAATTCCGTAATGAGAGCAAATCCCATATCCCTAGCGATCCAAAGATGGATAGAGGTTGATCAGCACGTTATCGCCGTGCTAGTATGATTCTTAAACGTTAATTTATCCATCATCGCTCATCGCTTGTGAAGCTAGGGGGAGCTGTCAAGGGAAAGCCATTAATGTAGAAGCATATATGTGCACATCACAGCTTCAAAGGAGGAGAGGTTCTTGTGCCGTATGTATGTAATGATAGATAACTCGAGCACATGGCTGTTTGCGGGATGACGAATGGATGGGAGCAAACATCGACTCTACTAGCGGTAATTAGCTAGGAGAACCATCCAATTGATTATCGAGCAGCATCAAGATCACGTGATGGAACACCAGACAGACAAACCCCATTGGGAGTCGAGTCAGTCACCGAGAACATTTGAGATAATAAATCTCCATTTTGATGATCAATCCCCGTATTCGTCCTTTAAAACAAAATGAGCAATGGAAAATGGAAGCAGTCTCTGCTGATAATCTTGCGTGATAAATGGAGCCTTTTTCTCTGTTTTGATATTGGGGTGAAGAGGGCAATCCACTGCCAAATGCCCAAATGCCCAGACATGCCCCGACTCCATTTCCCCTGACCCAGATCCGGATGGAGAAACGGCCGACGGACGGTTGTCAGACCACAAAGCAGCAGAGCAGCGGGCTCTTGACAGCTTGCGACGATGATTCGTGACATCCGTTTCCACCCCGCGACGTTCATTGGCGCAAAACCCAACTTTGCCCTTTTGGTCATTTTTGGTTTCTCTGTCCCTTTTTTCGTAATCGGGTTTTGCGGTCGGCGTTTTGTACCTGAGCTGCCAAAAATGAAGGGACGCGCTTGCCAATGGCTACCAGATTTACGTTGCCGGGGTCCCTCGTTGATCGATCATGGCTCTCAAATGACCCGCTTCCCAATCTTTTTTAATTCCTCCCCTCCCTCTCGACTCAAAGTTATTCTTCCTCTTCTTCTTCTCTCCTTCATCCTACCTCTCTCTGTCTTCCTCTCCAGCATCGTCCAGGCCGATTCCAGCTGGCCCATCCAATCTGGCATTTACTTGCTAGAGTTCGCGACGNTTTGTCAACAACAAAAAAAAAAGTGTTAATTGTTTAATCATTAAACAACAACCAATCGCCCCCCTCCCACCCCTTTTTGACCCGACTTTCGCGAACCTGTCGCCGCCAATATGGATATCCTCCTCGAAGCTACAGATACCTTTTTCTTTGACTATGCCTACTCAGCAATTCTTCCTGCGGCTCCTGCGCCATACAATCTGGGTGGCAACTCGACCTTGACAGCGACCACAGACGCCTCGGCCTGGCAGTACCACCCAGCATCCAAGTACATATCATGGACACCGAGCGAAGCTGCCTACGCCAGTGCATGGTCGAGAGATAATATCTACCGCCAGGCAATGTCTCTGTTTCTCATCACATGGTTAGGAAATCCCTCCGAACAGCCCCAAATAAATTGTGTTGATGTCTAACTCCCATGGTCAAACAGGGTCTTTGGCGCAGTCCTCTACTTCATCGTCTCAACCCTCTCCTACATCTTCATCTTCGACAAGTCGACCTTCAAGCACCCAAAATACCTGAAGAACCAGGTCCGCATGGAAATCGCCCAAGCCACCACCTCCATGCCAGGCATGGCAGTCCTCACCGTACCTTTCTTCCTTGCTGAAATCCGAGGCTACTCCAAGATGTTCGATTCATACGACGATGCGCCCTTCCCGTGGTACAACTACCTCCAATTCCCTTTCTTCATCCTCTTTACCGATGCCTTCGTCTACATGATCCATCGTGCTCTGCACCATCCCCTCCTCTACAAGAACCTGCACAAGCCTCACCACAAGTGGATCATGCCCACGCCCTACGCATCCATCGCTTTCCACCCCGTCGACGGCTGGGCGCAAAGTCTCCCATACCACATCTTCCCCTTCATCTTGCCTCTGCAGAAATGGGCATACCTGGTTCTCTTCTTCTTCGTGCAGGTCTGGACGGTGTTTATCCACGATGGTGAATACGTCGCAAACTCGCCCATCATCAATGGCGCTGCCTGCCACACCATGCATCACTTGTACTTCAACTACAACTACGGACAGTACACCACGCTTTGGGATCGTCTGGGAGGCAGCTATCGTAAGCCAAATGAGGAGCTGTTCAGGAGAGAGAGCAAGATGGGAAAGAAGGAATGGGAGAAACAGGCTGCGGAGATGGAGAAGATAGTCAAGGAAGTTGAAGGAGAGGATGATCGGGTATATGGTGAAAATGCGAAGAAGAACTTGTAAATTTGGTTCCCGGACTGTTTTTTCTTCCTTTCCCACTTGGTCTTCTCTCCTCGCATTTCTCTCTTATGACTTCACTGATATCGCTCGGTGAAGCGTTGGATATCTACGACGGTACATTTACCGAAATGTAGATTTGGAAATAATTACGGTTCTAACGACCCCCGACTCGATATTCNAAAAAAAAGAACTTCCATCTCTTAAGGTGGCAATTCTTTTATGCCGCAACAGAGGATGTTATCTTATTTCCTTACCTCTTTAATTTGGACTCTAGGGCTGGTGGTGGTGATGATGGTGGGAGGCAGGGATCAGGGGGCTGGTAAATACCTCTTCTCTCTCTCTGCATGATTATATCTATTTTGAGGGGCGGGAATTCACTTTAGAGAGAAGAAAAGGTGGATTGTATATATATATTTTAGAAACCATACGTAATTACCTTACTTGGCGTCTAATACCTGATATTAATATTAATGACAAATATTTATGCTCGAAATGAGAATATATAAATAAGATGGTGGACTATTATACGTGAACATGATATTTAGTGAATGGATGAATGTGACGGTCTTAAGTATTGTCTTAAGTGTTGTGTGAAGATAATCGCAAAAAGAAATCAGCTCTAGAAATATAGATAAAGACCAGNTTTTTTATATTTTTTTTNGCCATGGGGTATCTTGTAATAATTATAATTTTCTCTCTCTACTCTACTCTACTATACTATACTATCCTGTTCTGTACTGTCACAAGCAGTAAGTAATAAAGATAAGAGCCAATTCGACCTTGTCATTTCGTCAAAACTTTGCTATCTTTCTTCCAAAATGGAGAAGAGACGACCNTTTTTTTTTTTGCTTCCTTTCGATAAATGCAAATATCTCTTCTGGTTCCATGATTGCCTCCCTGTCCCCCTTAATAAAACCGTTCAACGCCTCCCTCTCCCTTGTAGTATACAAAAAGAAGTTACTAATAGCGGTGGTGGTGGTAGTGGTGGTGGTAGGATCCTTGGTATCCTTTCTGTGGAAGTAAAAATGGATTATGATTATGATTTTCGTTTCTCTCCTCCTAACTTAGAAAACCAATAGTCAGGGGATGATACCATGGGAAAGAGAGTCAAAAGCAAGGCTTGCCTCCCTTCGCACCCTATCCTGATCCTGCTTTCCCCCCCCAGTCCTGGTTCTCTTAACTTCACCTCCTCCCTCCATATCCAGGCGGACCCTGCTGCGGTACTCCTTGGGGTGGGAATCCAGGAGGCGGTACATTGAACCCAGGTGGCATCTGAGGCGGAACACCTCCACCGAAACCAGGTGGCATAGGCATGTTCTGGGGAAATCCGGGTGGTGGAGGCGCAAAGCCTGCGGGATGGAAATCTTGTGGGCCACCGTATCCTGCCTGTGAGGGGGGAGGACGTTGTGGTAGGCCGGATGGCGGAGGTGGGAGTGGTGCGTTTGGTCGTGGGACGGATGCGTGTTGTTGTTGTGGAGGAGGTGCGTGATGCATAGGTGGAGGAGCTGCATTATACCCTTGTTGTGGTGGAGGGCGTGAGAAACCTGCCGGGAGACCAACAGCTGGTGGAGCACCCATACCTGGTTGAGGCATGGAGTCCATCATTGATGGTGTCGCTGGAGTGTTTCCATTCATGAGAAGTTGGGGTGGGAGTTGGATTTCTGGCATTACGTTGTGCTTCTTTGCTTGGGTTGCTAACATTCTTTCTGCTGCATCGCCGTGTCTCTCGCCCTTGCCGTCTTTCTTGTAGGCATATTGCACCGAGATGTCCTTGTTCATAAGGTACTGCCCGTTCATATTCGCAATAGCGTCGTCAGAAGCTTCAAAGTTGGAGTAAGAGACGAAACCGTAGCCTTTGGAAAGACCGGCTTCATCACGAGCGATCTTGGGGGCCGAGATTAGGGAACCAAAGCGGGAGAAGGTGTCGTAGAGGGTTTTCTCGTCAACCATCGGATCAAGATTGCCAATGAAAAGCTCGGCGCCCACTTCAACCGCCTTTTGTTTGTCTGCTGATGCCTGAAGAAAAATATCAGAAACCTATAACTTAAACTAGGGAGTCCAGGAAATCATACCTTGTTCACTCGAATTGGTTTGCCATACAGCCTAACTTGGTTCATAATTCTAGCTGCATATTCTGCATCCTCCTCACTGATGAACTCGACAAAGCCATAGCCCTGATGTGTTTGCGTAACGCGATCTTTTGGAAGATGTACATTCACGATTCGACCGGCTTGAAGCATAAGCTCCCAGATCAGACTGTCCGTCACGCGCTCATCGATATTGCCAATGTAGACAGTAGCTTCCTTGTCTTGCTCCCTAAACAATGCTTAGCTCTAAATACCAAAAATTAGAAGCTAGATCATCTAGACTTACCAATGCCTAGCACCTGACATCTTGCGTGATATAGTAAAGGGCTGAAGGTATTCGAAGGTTTTCGCAAGGTTCTACGGGTGCCGCCAACTTTAAGCCTCGCGCAACGCTGAAAGAAAGTTTGATTATGTAATCATACATGTTCATTCTCGACTTTTTTCTGGCGACGATACCTTCACTCATTCTAAGGTTCACCACGCACTCGCCTTTTTTGTTAAAGGTTTGAATTAACGTCATTGATTTTTAAATTGATGTATAATTCTAACTGTACATAGATTCATATACACTCTAAATCCATCAACATGCAACTTTCCGAGGAATCGAAGGTCTGCTTCCTTCAAGCTCCTAGCTTTCAGTTAAGTGCTAACTTCGTATAGGAGCGCATTGGGAAGCTCATTGACCTTTCCCGTGTTGCTATTCATTAGTAAGTACTTCTCTAGGCTCTAAAGTGTGCTCTATACTAACCAGACGCAGTGGCTATCTTCCCCTGATCCTTTACCTCGGTATGGGACCAACTTTGATTTCTGCTATTACGCAAAACTGACCAGAACAGGCTATACTCGCAGCGAACCTCGCCCATCTCTCATCAGGTATGATAATAATTGATAAAGACTCTTTCCATCTTAGATGAATTGCTGACGAGGACCTCATTCTAGACTCTTCTCTCCACTTGCATAAACAACGAACACTTTACTACTCTTTATAATCGGAAAACTGCAATAGGATCAGTAATAATGGGTCTGTCATGACAGGATGTAAGATGAATATGTAGCATAGGAGGCGTTTGTGGCATCCTTCATGAGAAGCACGGAATCATCGGGGCATCGACACTTGGACATGAGGTCTCGATAATTGTATCATAGAACAAGGTACTGGAATAGGTTCAATACAACACTTCTCAAAGCATGTCCTTTTTTTAAAGGTTACTGGTTCTTACGGTTTGCCATAATACGATGTTCCGAAGTCATTGTATCGATCTTGATCCATTTTAGAGGCAGATCTAAAATATTAAAGCAGTTACTATCACGATAAGCCGTAATCTATCCCTCCATTTCCCATCCATACACCTGAGTAATATCGAGATATAATGTTAAATAGCCTCCCACATATATAAGGAGACAGCACCAATTGACAGACTACAGATTCAAACTTTGTAGCCAACAATTTCAGACTAATCATCTTGTGAAAGATGGATGGTGGATGGGTCATCTGGCGTGCTGAGACCAGTAAGTGGACTAACGACACCACTTACTGCAACGGGAATTCTGATCTCTTCAGGAGAACCTGGAACAAATTCTGGAGAAAGGCCATCGATATGAATACGTCGTGCTTCGTTCTGGTAAGGGCCAGGAATGATCTAGGAAGTGGTCAGGTTTAGTACAAACTTGTGAGACTAGGTTGAAAGAAAACCACAGTGTATACCTCAATAATCTTGTCACGGGGAAACTTTAACTTTGGAATTGACATTGCGTCACAGGCCATTAGATATCCATAAAGCACTCGAAGAACTGATTCATGGGCAATGATCAACAAGTCGTTCTGCTCCCGTTCCAGCTCAAGGATAATCGGTTCAAGCCGAACTGCAAGGTCATGGTAGGACTGCATCTTTATCAGTCACCGAGCATATAAAGTAAGCAAAGTGATGCAACCTACCTCGGCTCGTGGAAATCTATGGTGATAAGGATCTAGATTGTGTTTCTCGACTTCCTCGGGATAAAAGGCTCGAATAGCCCTTTCTGACAGTTTCTCACAAACACCTGGGTTGAGCTGGCTCATCTGAGATCTCTGAAGAACTTTATACCCTTTTTTCTCGAGATACTCAGCGGTTTCAATAGTTCTCCTTCGGGTTGAGGTCCACACGGTAAGTGGCTTAAGGGGTGCATCGGAACCTTCTTTATTACTTAAGTCCACTCTATCTTTCTCACGAAGAGCGAGTAGGGTCTCAGACATTTTCATCGCATAATCCTCACCAGTTGGTGACAACCCTGCATCGGCCTTATATGACTCTTCCTCAAGGGTTGTACCGGCCCTAACGAAGAAAGTCTGCCGAGATTTGATATGTAGATTCGTAAGGTAGAAAACAATGCGATGGGAGAGGTAGCCAAAGCTGACGTTGTTATATTGGATTCGTTCTCCAGCATTAATCATCTTGACGAAGTTAAGATCCGTCTCCGTCATGGTCTCAAAGGAGGGGATTTTAGCATCTATCCTTCTGAGATAGAGCTTAGCAGCTTCAACCGGGTCCATACCTACGAACTATAACATTTTAGCATAATCCAGAATGCCGGAATGTCTACATACGTCTGGGGACGAAATTTTTACACTGCGAGCATTTTCTTGTAAAATCTTCTCGTCCGTGACGTAGGATTCAAGAAAGAGGGTCTAGTCAATGATTAGCATCACGGCATCCAACTCAGCCTGGGTGACTTGATAGACAAACCTGAACATCATGCTTGGCGAATTCTCTTGCTAAAGACTTTCGACCAGCTGACGATGGATTAACAGCATCGTATATTGCGACCTGTCCATTTTCGTGGTTGAGGAATTGGTAAATGTCCTCTCGGCATTTTTTCAAGATCTTTTGCCGTAGTATAACTGAGGCTGCAGACGCATTGATAAAGAAATAGTCTTCTGGTACCTCCTTGCCGGGACCCAACGTAGCACGACGGTAATCCCCAAGATGAAAAATCCTAGTCTTAACACCAAGCCTACTGGTCTTAGCGCCTCCTGACAATAAGGAACAAGAATATACTCACCATTGTAAATATCTTGCTAGAGAAACAGAAATATGACTGTGAAAGGGGTTAGGCCAAAGCCAAATTGTGAACAATTAGATAGGCATAGGCTTACGTCTTGCCTCTGGCAGGTAGGCCGACGAGTACAATAGCTATTCTCCCCGAATGGAAGAGCCTGCCGGACATAGTGCTATACAGCTGGGCAGGAGCCATATGCGTCTTGTCGTCAGGCAAGTCATGGACGCCATCGATGAATGTAGATGAGCGTCGTCGATATCGTGGAGAGTTAGCAGCTATCTCAGCAGTACTAATTTTGAGATCCCAAGGGAACAGGTCAGCAAGCTCTGGTCTAGGTAGCACGACCTCAGATTCTTTGAGTGAATAGAACATCCTGAGAGATGGAATTAATTTTAAATCTTGTAAAGATGTTTCCGAAGTTTCAAACGTCTCTTTATCAATGTTGGTGTGTGGAGCTAGTACTTCATTCGCCTGGGTTGAAGCTTGAAGCAGCACAACTGTAGAACCCATAATAGAAAGATCCGTGGATTAAGGATGTGCCGAGGAATCGTAGCATTATAAAAAATAATTCTTTAAAAAGGAAGGACCCTTAAATGAAACGAGAAAATAAAAAAGACGGTGAGAACTCACAGGAGCGTGTCCATCTTCTACTGGCGGGCCTCTTACACCCGTCTGCAAAAGCCAAGCGGGGGTTTGAGATATAATTAATGGCCTTCAAAAACTTTGAGCACCGGTATGGTCTGACCTCGGGAACAATCTAGTATGCATCAACTTTTCTGCTTCCTAGAAGGGGTCTCCGCGTCAAAGGGTATATGACGTACCTGAGAAACAGGGCAGCATATACTGTGCCCCTCGGATATCGTGAATTTCTTGCACAGTAAATAATTTGCACCTTCAATCTCTTTCGAGCTAGCTATATGGAGTTGTTCAACCAAAAACNAAACTTATAACAGCGACTCCCTAACTCCTCGACCCCCAATACAATTAATGTGTAGGCTGAATCGACGATTCTATGGAAACAAGGTTGTGAAAGAAAATGTCTAATTACTTATTCGCTATCTAACACATCGGCTATCTAATCGCCAGGCAGATCTTCTTCGGCTATACTACCAGTAATACATGGCGAGCCGCTGGATGCCTTAGAGCCTGGTTTTATGCCTTACAATGATAGCTCCTTGTCGAGAAAAAGTTCAAGCTTCAATCGACTTCGTGCTTCATCGAACCGTTCATCTACCTACCAATCTCCCCCCCTTTCCATCTTCTACTTTTCCATCTTTCTACCTCCGGTCCCGCCAGTTTCCTCTTCTCCTTCGATTTCCCGGTATCACTGCATCGCCATGTCGGCCCTTTCAATGGAGAAGGAATCCTCATTAGGATTCTTATTCAACAACGCTGTGGCTGCTGCCCTTGCGGATACATACACTTCTTTCTCGGAACGAAGAGAAGCTTTAGGGTTGCCAAACCCGGGGACAGTTGAGAACATTGCGCGAGAGGTGCAACGAGATGTGTTCCTTAACAATTATACCTTTTCGGGGTTACGAGCAGATCTTACAAAAGCTTTCAGCATTGCGCCTTTATTCCAAGTTTCTCATGCATTCTCCATGGGATCGCAAGGATTACCTCCTTATACATTTGCGGCTCTCTATGGCACCAGCAAGGTTTGCGGGACTGAATTGGAACGCTGAGAGTAGATAAATGCTGACGCAATTCCAGATCTTTATGCAGGGAAATGTAGACAATGAAGGGCAACTCTCAACTCGATTCAACTACAGATGGTCTCCTTCATTTGTATCAAAAACCCAAATTCAAATTGCTCCAGGGCCCAACCAGGCCATGGTCCAGTTTGATAATGAATATACCGGCAGTGACTTCACAGCCTCAGTAAAGTCGCTCAACCCGTCCATCATTGACGGTGGACTTACAGGTATCTTCATTGGTAGCTATCTGCAATCCGTTACTCCAAGCCTTGCATTGGGTATAGAGGCGATCTGGCAGCGTTCCGCTCTCAACCAAGGTCCCGAAACAGCAGTCTCTTACTGCGCTAAATATAGAGGCGCCGATTGGATTGCCACTGCCCAGTTACAAGCACAAGGTGCTATCAGCACATCATACTGGAGAAAATTAACCGACAAGGTTGAGGCTGGTGTGGATTGCAATTTACAGTTCGCGGGATTGTCTGGAGCTGCTGCCTTAATGGGTCCAGCAAGAAATGAGGGCGTTACGACTATTGGTGCCAAATACGATTTCCGAATGTCTACCTTCAGGGCACAGGTGGATACTACGGGGAAATTGAGCTGCTTATTGGAAAAGAGAGTTGCACCACCAGTTTCATTGACTTTTGCAGCTGATATGGATCACTTCAAGGTTTGTCATTGCAATCCTTTGACGAAGATAGTACACCTGCTAACTCTTATATAGCAACAAGCCAAGATTGGCCTTGCAGTTTCTATCGAAGCTAGCAGTGAAGAACTTCAAGAGCAACAGGAACAAGGAGGTGCTCCTCCCGCTCAAATTCCATTCTAGGCTAGTTTGCTTGTGAGATGTATCAAATCCTCCGCTCTACAACCACCGGTTTAATGATTTTCACGAAGTCGGTTCGCATGCCGGGATCCTCTTGTGGCATCAAAAGCGTCTTCTTCAGTATCCTAATTGTCTTACTATAAATCGAACCTAAGGGGGAAAATAGCGCCAAATTAATGCTGACTGTCCCCTTTGGTTTTTTCAGGCCTTCTCCGCCTCGGGTCTGTCTTCCTTTTTGCGTTTCTCCGGCGATGGCTATAAGATGGAATGGAACGATTCTACGTAGACAGTTTCTTTTCCCTGCACTCGCTCGGAGTCTGTTCTTTTCAATCTTGCATCTCTGTGTCTTATGCATTGGTGATGGCCGACGATGGAGTGGTCGGCTGTATCCGCGCGCTTTCCGTTTCCGAGGGTATCTGGACAAAATTCGTTATGTATTATAAAGGGTCTTGGTACGCTAGTTGAGATTGAAGGGGCTTTTGAGATGGTAGCTGTAGATGTCTCACTAGCTGTGTACAAAAAGAAATGATTATGGCTATACTTCCTTTGCATGTTCCGTGTATTTGTGTTAAACTTCAATTGGTAATTTCCAACTTTAGATTTTGTTAAGACAAGTTTTTGAATAATCTAGACTTATTACTATACTACCAAGAGTGTTAACATATTTCAACTATAGCTTATAATGATATAACCATTCTTATTGATGTAACATTGGTTAATGTTATTCGATTTCAGGATAAACGTTGATGGACGTCTTAATTCATTTGCGTTACCATTGTCAGCGGAACCTTTTTGGCTGCACACTTTCTTGAAAGAGCCAACGTTTCCTCTTTCGCTACCAATCCCCTCCTCTTATAATCTTTTTATTTCTCTCCTCTATTGCCTATCCTTCTCTCCTACAGTCTTTCTATACTCTGCTCGTGTGAAAGAGATATTGCACATTCGCTTTTCAGAGATCTGTATCTGATGATATCAATTTTGTTCTATTTTGTAGCAGCTCGATTTATTTTTCTATTACAATAGCTTTACTAAAGAAGCAAAATTTCCTTTAGGATAACAACCTTGATGCAAAGATGGCTAAGAGAAAAGGAGTATAAAAAAAATATAGTTAATACCCACTGGATATAGTCCTAAAATTGCAAAAATAACCACAACAAAGCATGAATGGATAATGATAAATTGATAAGAGTATAAGATTTACTATTAAGTGAGGTTTAGGTTTCAATTTTATGTTTTTACTTAGACGGATAGTAATCCGTACCTGGCACGTGTCTTATGCTAAGCTATGCATGGCCTGAGGCACCAGATTTACCCCTCCACCCAAGCTTTGACTCACGCGCTCTCTTGCTACCTCAGTTCTTCAATTTCCCCCTCATTTCTCACTCATCGAAACGCAAGATGGCTGAACTGGGCCTCGAGGCGGCGACCGCAAAGCTTCAGCTGGACGAGGAAACTGGGGAAATGGTCTCCAAGAATGAATTGAAGAAGCGTATGCAGAAACGCGCGAAGAAGGCAGCAGCTGCTGCTGCCGCTGGATCACGTTCCAAAGAAGTTTCTAATGTAGAAAAGAAGACGATACCGAAACCAAAGCCTGAGGAACCTGAGCTTGATCCTGACGCAATGTTCAAGCAAGGCTTTCTCGCTAATGTTTTCCAAGAACGACCTATGAAGCCTGTTAGAACTCGGTTCCCTCCAGAACCTAACGGGGTACTGTACAATTCTCAATCTTAAATCTGAATATACTAATACAACGCAGTTTCTCCATATTGGACATGCTAAAGCTATAGCGATTAACTTCGGGTTTGCCCGCTTTCATGGCGGTATTACTGTGTGTATTTCCTCTATTATTACCTATGTTATTACCTATGATCTAGCTGAGAAGACACTAACTTTTGATCATACAGATTTTAAGGTATTCATTCTATAATACTATAGCATAAAAGGAAGTAAATAACAGTGTGTTAGGTTTGATGATACCAATCCAGAGGCAGAGGAGGAGAAATATTTTCTAGCGATTGAGGAAATTATTCGATGGTTAGGTATGATAAGATGTTAATTCTTAATTGACGGCCCCATGCTTATTAGACATTAAAGGATTTACCCCCTACGAAATCACATATTCAAGCGACAATTTCCCCAGACTATATGATCTTGCGGAGAAACTTATACAGTTAGGAAAGGCGTATGTTTGTCATTGTGATGAAACCGAGATAAAGCTACAACGTGGCGGAGAAAAGGGGGCTACCCCAAGGTATCGCTGTAAACATGCAGATCAAAATGTAGAAACCAATCTGCAGAAGTTCAGAGATATGCGTGATGGCAAATATGAACCTGGCGAAGCTTTCCTGCGGATGTTCATGGGACAAGTTGAAAGTCCAAATCCAAGTATGTGGGACCCTGCCGGCTATCGCATTTTGAACACGCCACACCATAGAACCAAAGATACTTGGAAAATATACCCTACCTACGCATTCACGCACTGCCTTTGCGATTCTTTCGAAGGCATAACGCACAGTCTCTGTACGACTGAGTTTATACTTGAGAGAGAAAGCTATGAATGGGTTAATAAGACCTTGGGTGTTTATGAGCCGATGCAGCGTGAATATGGTATGTCTATTCTGTACATTTAGTTTTAGATTTGTGGCTAACATCCCAGGTCGTCTGAGTATTAGCGGAACTATTTTGAGCAAAAGAGGTCTCAAAAAACTAGTAGATCAGAAAATAGTCCGTGGTTGGGATGATCGTAAGTATGTCTAAGATATTAATCATGTTTTGGATGCTAATTCGATATTTTCAAAGCTCGGCTTTATACTCTGATTGCTATCAAACGCCGTGGTATACCACCTAGTAGTATTCTCTCGTTTGTCAATGAATTAGGTGTAACCACGGCTCGAACTATCATTCAGATGAGCCGCTTCGAACAATCTGTTCGTCGTTACCTTGAGAAAACTGTTCCCCGTCTTATGCTTGTGTTAGATCCTCTTCCTGTAATCATTGAGGATGCCGAGACTCTTAGCCAAGAAGAACGAACGCTTAATGTTCCATTTTCACCGAAGGAACCTGAGAAGATGGGATTTCATCAAATTCCGCTCACAAATACTGTTTATATCGACCGCTCAGACTTTCGAGAAGTGGATAGCAAAGACTACTTTCGCTTAGCCCCTGGTAAAACAGTTGGTCTTTTGCACATACCATACCCAATCAAAGCAGTGTCTTTTTCAAAAGACAATGGCAAAGTCACGGAAGTAAGAGCAGTCTTTGATAAGGAAGGGAAGAAGCCTAAGACTTATATTCACTGGGTGCCTGAAGGCTCATTAAAGGTAGAAGTTCGTATTTACGATCGCTTGTTTAAATCAGACGATCCTGCTAAAGTTGAGGGAGGCTTCTTGAATGATATCAACCCTAACAGCGAGACGGTCTATACGGATGCCTTAGTTGAAGTTGGATTTGAAGAAATTAGAAGAAAAGCTCCTTGGCCTCAGAGTGCCGGCGAGAAAGACAAACACGGACCTGAGAGTGTTAGGTTTCAGGCGATACGGACTGCTTATATGGTAAGTGAACTTATGTAGTTAACATTTGCCGATAATCTCTGCTGACTTAGCTCCCTAGGCCATGGATTCAGATTCTACGGATGATAAAGTGGTCTTGAATCGCATAGTGTCTTTGAAAGAAGATAGTAACAAATCCTGAGTTATCGGCTTTAAGTGTTATAACCTCATGAGATCGGCTACAGCTCTAGAGATATCATCATATCGGGCTGCAGTAATGTGTTGAGTTTACAGTGGGGATGATATGCGAATGCAAAGATACAATATGTATTGGAATGGGTGAAGTTTGATGTCTTGATTGAGTTATGATAAAGTATTTGGGACGAGGCTATGGTTATCAATAGAAATGGAAGAGCTAGCGAACGGACGATATGCTTTCTACGGAGTACACTAGATATCAGGTAAAAGATTCAATATTTTATTTTTGAATTTAACTTTCTATTAAGATCGTATTAAATTTATGTAATAGTAATTCATATGCGCATACAAGAAGCTCTCAAGAGAAGTGGGAGGACAACATGGGTATGGATGAGGATGGCCAAGCGGAGACAATGGGATAAGCAAGATACCAGAAGTTGTTCAGCTGGTTCGAGAGAAGATTCGGAAGGTTTTAGAAATTTCAACAGAGCTAGTGGATAAGATAGCGGCCCAGTTCGACCAAAACGATTTCTTAAGACTTCTCCATGCATTCAACCAAGAGGGTATTCATTTTGCCTGAGCGATGTCATGCTCTGGACCAAACAACAAAGGCTCTTCATCATTCTATCAATAATGAAAACCTGTCTAAAGGTGCTTAACCCCCAGTAAATAAATAACTGTGTGGCTTATTTATTTAAAAATTCCTGCTAATTTATATTTCCAAACTTCNAAAAAAGAAAGATCTCGCAAACCATCAGATTAATTAAACCTAATCAATATATGATAACACAAAGATTCCCACTAAATCTCATAGCATAATTTGACAAGATTGACAAACGGCTAATCCTTTGCAGTCCAACCTCATGATCGACATCTGGTGGGTAGTTAATATGATTTTACAGCATTAAATAAAACATGGTTGCAGTATAGGTACTGAAATCGCTGAAGCAAATAGACCGTATTTATAATGAATGAAACAACGAAACGTTGAATTATATTTATATGGCATCCTGCAACTCTGCATTTAGAAATCTATAAATATCTATTCTCGTGAGATGGGATTGGCACTCATAACATCAGCAGTTTAGGGTCGATTAATGCAAAATCGTTCCCATCTGTCGCTGCACGACGCTTCAGTTTCGATCCTGGTTCAAGGATATATATCTAACGCTGTGTTTCTATAAAAGGTTGCTACAGGTCATGTATTCGTAGTATATATAAAAGTATGTAGTCATGACTATTCATATGATATCTACTCAAGACTGCCCGTATCCTGGTATATGCTGTAATCCGTATAGAAGAGAAAACACTTGCCTAGTTTTGTAAAGAGTCTAATTATTCACAGTCACCACTTTCTCCTTTTATATGTCGCCATTGTCCGGCTTCTCTTTTTGCTCAGATGACGAAGCAATCAAAGATAAGAACAGATCAGGAACAGAGTACGAAATTGAAGAAAGAGCAAATGCATATGAAGTAGCAGCAACTCTACGGCCGTAGTAATAGTTGTACAATTGATAGTTGTATGGCAAAACTAGATAGTAGAATCTATAAGTAGTAACAATATAATAGTGAAGTGGCAGACAGCGGTGATATTCTAACGGAAACCTTTTAAGTTATTTATGTGAGAGAAGATGCACTGATCTATAGTATTGGTAAGTTTCATATATGCCATAGACAATAGAGCACATCTATTACTCTACTAGCTAATCTAGAACAGAGCCTAATATACTATACTTCCCAGTCTGTTGTTTCGTTAGATGACACTGCCATCACCTACCATAAGTATTTTAAATTGGCCTTATCTAGGGGCAGAGACAGCAGGATACTCTGGTGTTCTAAACTCCATAGCATAATGGCAGTGTATTGCTGTTGTCTAAAGCCCAACAAGGTAGTCAGGAAACTTTTGTTGATATAATATCCAAACGCCAATTCCCTAGAGATATAAAACAGTCAATCTGGTCCCACCTTCAAGATATAAAACTCTCCAATGATATTTATCCACCCCTTGGGAACTGGTCCTAGAAACGAGTCCAGCCCGTACAGCGTATTTGCATCCTCCTAGCACGATCTCCTTGGCGGATTAGAGACTATAGTGATTTCTTTCACTACTTCGGGCTTGTAATTGCAACCGAGTCTGAAAATCTTGGAATACTGTCTGCGTAGAAGAGTTAGTATTGAGTTTAGAGAAGGCAGGATTTCTTAAACAGCTTGGATCATACCTTGGACATAACCAAACCCCATCTTCTCTTCATACCATAGCTTTTGAATAACTAAACCTATGTAAATGTAGGATGATATCAAGGATACTAGGCGTGAGAACTAACGATGTGGAAGTCGAAGCCTCATCCTATGTTGCACTCTTCAGTCTAATGACAAATATTCTACAAACGTCATATATTGCAGATTGGCTTTGCCTTGACTTGAGAATACGCCAGAGAGGAAAAGAATCGACGTGTAGAAAAGACATGAAGCAGAGGAAAGAAAGGTCGGGACAGCACAGGAGAGCACAAGAGAAAGAAAGAAACGGCCATATTTCGGCTTTTCCCCCTCCAGCATTGAAAACTAGCAGATGGATATAGACTGTTTTGTCTATATTATTGACATATAGACGGGGAGTGATGCTAGGAAGAACGGCTGGAAGAGAGAAGTATACTATTACATGCCCTGTCTAGACAAATACTGTACTACAAAATGCTATGAAGAATAATAATACTTCCGTTACCAACATATGGCTAGGATACCACGTACGGTACAGTGTGCTCAGGGTTCGGGACCCTCAAGGTCCCTTATGCCTAAAGAAGTTTCCTCCAGCGGTAAGTGGCATTGACCTCTTTTCCCAAAGTCCCGTGAAGGAGACAATTGCCGTCAAATGCAAGCGGCATTTCAATTACCAAAGCGTATTGAAACAAAAAGGGCTGTTTCTCTCATCTCTGAAGATCCTGCAAAGTCCGAGCACATTCAAAGGAAGTCGTCTGGTCGCGGTAAGTCCGAGAAAGAGGACGAGAAACAGAGACAAGAGACAGCATTTCCCTAAAATAAACCCCTAGGGACTTGATTCACTTTTTTGGCCGTCGGTCTCGCCATCGTATCGATCGCATCTTATCGTCTCCGTGCTCCGACCGTCTTCGATGGTCTCTCTTTTCATGTGCCGGGCTGACTATATCTCATGCCTGCCGTATTACACCTAACCCGCCCCGGGAGTCTGGGTTTTGAGCTCCCGGGCTTGTCATACACTTCGACTTTGTGTACTCTTTCTGCTTCGAAAAGTGATTAATGGGAGGGGGCTCGGACCGCGCGGCATTCCTCAATGGTGTTTTATGATGGGGCGGTCATTTTGTACAGAACCACAAAAAGTTGCTCTTGCGACCAAGGGAAAGGGATTCGGGACTTACTGTTGCAGGAAGGAGGGACGGGAATTGCAAAGAGGGGTGCGCTGAGGCTGTTCCAAGCTGTGCACATGCACACACATACACACACGCACATACACCGAGATCCCCATCGAAGATCGTAAAGAAAAAGGGTGGAATGTAGAAGCTGCAAAGAAAGAAAAACCTGGGATTGCTGAAATCTATCATATTTTATAGCCCAAATGTGATGGAAACGGCGCCTGAGACGGGCTGGGGTCACGGCGCAGGGAGATGCCTGGATCGACGCTGGGATGGTGTTGGTGGGCTCTGGTTTTAGTGAGTGTTTAGTGAGGTGTCTGGGAGTGTAGTGGATGTTTAGTGGATTTTTAGCGGTAGTTGCTGTGGTTTGTGGCTCTTAGGCGGGTTTATTAGTGACTGGTGACACCTACAGCGCAAAGCCACGGCCCACTACACGCTACAGCTGGCCGGTGTCAGGCGTCTCTGGCTTCCTACAGGCTCCGTATTTGCTATACGATAAGGCTCGTGTATGTCTCGACCAATGTGAAAAATATGGTGAAATTGGAGCATCCGATTGGAGGGAATAAACCATCCATTGGGGCCAAACAGGAAGAAAAAAGAAATGAAAGGAAGATGCATAATTCTAAGAGTAAGTTGACAGACAGTGGAGATTCTATCTTGTTGGTTGGCTAGTGTGTGGAAGATCTAATCGCGAGATGCTTGCTTGTGAGTGCCGGTGCTGCTTTCGGTGCTTGCCCTCCTATCCTTTGGAGCCTCCAGCGCCTCGGAAGGCTGCCATAGATGCAAGCCTGGCGGGTGCAGCAGATCGATAGCCTAGCTGGCAGACTGGAACCTATGGTTCTTAATTTTAAAAGCTCCCCTCTGAGATTGAGATCTGCTTCTGCTAAGCATTCTGGCATTTGCCAATGTAGCACAGATCTATCAAATCCGCCGCTGCGGGTTTCGTCTGCACTCGTCCTACTGTGCACTAAGACAAGCTGGAGAAAAATGACACTGCGGCCCGTTGACTGGCCGCGGCACGAAGAGAGCACGAGGGCAAAGGATGGCACACGATGGCTGAGCCATGGTTTACCAGCAGTCCAAGAGTATCCAGGTTTCACAAAGTTTTGTTATCTGCTCACTCGCACGTTGAGGGAACTCTCTCAATTACTGGACTGGCTTCTGCTCACCGACCACAGTGGGATGTTTCGCGGTGAAAGAATTAGCTCCAGGGAGCCGTGGTGATGTGAGTCCACAACCCGTACGAAAGTCATCAGTTGACCAACGGCAGTCACAGTTAGGAACCCTCCCCAACCAACCAACTACTGTACTGTAATACGGTAATCAAGCAGTCTAGAAGGGATCTACGGTACAGGAAGTACCATGTAGAACCTGCCAAGAAAGGAAGGGCAGGTCCAATCTGGATTGCCCCTATTCCAGCCTGCCAGCATCTGGCTTGCCACACCCGTTCCTTCCATTACCCCCCACGCCTCGCCAGTAACCCCCCAACTTTCGATGACCGCAGCGACTGCAGCCACCCAATGGAATTCCACGATGCCCGTTCGAGAAGGTCGCTTCTCGAACTCTCGACCATCAGTAAATTCCACGATTGGAAGCTCGTGGGTGGGGAGACATGGGAGAGGTTGCGTGGAAAGTCGATGATGATGCCCTCGTGGGTCATTCTTTTGCCTTGCCGTGATCGCCGGAGGCGGTGGCAGCCGCAGATAAAGGGCGACGTGGAGTGTTGTCATAAATGTTCCTGATCTACCGCCATCATTGGCTCCACAGCAGGATGTTCTAGGTTTCGTCGCATGGCTCTTCCTGGCGATCCATTCCATTGTGGTGAGATATCGATGCAGCACGTGTCAATGTAACGGGCATCATACGAACTCTCTTTCATCAACTTCATACAAATGTTTCTCTGACTACATCCGCCGCTAGTTTATCCCCGAGGCTCGGAAACTGATCCTACCGGTTTTCCTTATCATTTCGTTAATACCGTATTAATGCTGGCGCTGCACGCCAGTTCTTCTGTTCGCATAAAATTAATCGAAAGCACGACCCTGCCTACAACTCATAATACTGTACCACATAGCCCTTTGGGTGATGAACCACGTGATAACAATGCATCGTCGGTGTCATCGAGCACAATCATTCGGTTCCTTTCTTCCGCCGTTGGGAAAAGAGGGATAGTGCACGGCACCAGAGGGCCTCGAAACTGCAGCAGAACTGTTGTGTAACTTACCCATCTCCTCTTGCTTTTCTCCAGTACCGACTTACCCGACCCGGGCACCCAAGCGTGGCCAGCCGGCCCCCCCCCCGAGCGACGGTTCTTTGACGGCGTACGACGGTCGCTTGGCTAGCGACTTCTCATTACCCATTTCCCCCGAGCCTCCGGGGGATCGCCCTGTCAGAACCACACTATTGGGACCGCTCTCCGCAGGCCTCTTCGGGGGCCTGATCCCCGTACAGAATTGGGTTCCGACACCCCCGCCGCTAGTCAAGCTGCAGCCTCAGGGGGGACCCCTGAAAGCTTGACGGCCACCATCTCAAGATGGGAAAGACACCTGGGATGGAGCTTGGCAGCTCATATTCCCAGACAAAGGGCCATGTTCCAAACAAAACACAAAATGCAGTTTCCAGCCTACCCTTTGTTTCGACGTAATCTCCCCCCCTTCCAATCGACTGATCGAACCAAAACATATCAGCCCAAGAACTGGCAGAGTATCTACCAATAGACTTGATTACTGATCTGATCTGATCGATCGCTGCAGGACCTTATCGCTTCTGTACCTTTTACATTAGGCCGGAGCATTTTTTTTCTTCTTCTTTTCTGATGTACATAATTTCGCATCGGATACGGTACTAGGGGGGTGGTATGTATGTACGATGGGCTATCTAGATCTTAGGACCATATTGCCGGGTCTAGTAGACAGAATTCGGAATTTTTTGCTTTTTCCCCATCCATTTTCTAATTGTTAGAGAGCCTAGCTTATCGACATGGTCGGTTCGAAGATTACCACCCTACCTCGCGTGTAATGGACTTTTTCTATCACATGATACAGTTGTGACATTGGGGTTACTTCCAACCATCATCGGATAGGAGGGGTATATCACAACAATTTAAGATAAGGATATAGAGGGGGGTTGCACAATGTACGTACAGCATGTGCCCATTTTCTACATTCAGATTGACTTTTCATGCTACTACCTTTTCTTGCTCGGTAGAGAGAGAGAGAGAGAGAGAGAGTTACTGAACAGTAAAACTATGCTGCCTTGTCACAAAAGGCCGAGAAAAGTATGTGATACAAAAAAGAAGCGGCACAGTACAGTTAACTGTAGCTGGAAACAAAATACGCGAACNTTTTTGTCACCGTAGTATTTCAATTATACTTGTCACAAAAATAATATCCAAGGAGATAACTCCGCTAAAAAAAAAAAACTAAAAACAAAACGCAGCGTCATCGCGGCGGCACCAACGACATTTACTTTTTTTTTTTCATGCACGATCTCGGCCGGAAGTCCACTCCGTCCAGTCGTAGTCCCAGTTCAGAAAACATTTAAAAGGCTATGTGGACGTCGAGTCCACCGACCCGATATAATGGAANCCCCCCCCCCCCCCCCCCCCAAGTTTCTTTTCTTTTATGCCTCAAATACCCGAAAGGGAAAATGTAAAAGGAAGTAAGGCTAGAGGAGAGGAGGCCATGGAGCAAAGCATAAGTTCGTTTTTGTACAGTTAAATCTTCCGCACACGACGCATGGCTCCTGAAAGAGAATGGCTGTGTTTTTGGGTGTACAAGTAATTACGAGGAGAAGGGTTTCCAGCCGATAGGCGAGAAGTTTGGGGCTGAGTAATTGTTTAATCATTTTCTCTAGTTAAGTTACGGCGCTTGGCAAAAGTTTGTATCACACACCAATTCGGAGATTTCGAAGCCCGGTTATGGAATCTGGTGGTGGTTTGAGATGGCGGTGGGTATGTAGGTGTGCACGGCGTGGTACAGTAGGTGTAGGTTTTATTTCTTTCAGATAAGGTAGGGTGGTACGAAGGCACGGATGTAGAGAGGCATGCATGGGTTTTTGCTGTANTTTTTTTTAAACGCGGGGCGTATGGCACAAAGCGAGATTATGCAGAAGGGTGGGTAGTCACGATGGTGTCTTGGATTACGCGTGAAATAGTGAGATCCTGGGCTTTTTATTGCTTGGAGGCTTGGGGAGAGAAGAGAGATCATCGTTATTTTTGGCCGAGTACTTGAGTCAGGAAATTGATAGAATTTAGCTTGGAGGAGAGGATTTGGAATCATTGTTGTAGTGGACTGTAATGGTTGTTTGTGTGTACTGTACTGGCTGGATTGCTTCGTGTTCCCTCAGATTAAGATATGCATATTATCTAGTAGCTTAAATTATAGATTAATACAAACACGATACAGTAACAAGGTAGAAGATACCAGCCACTGCAGGCAATCACGGACAAGCTTCAAATGCCAGGCATACGTACAGTACCATCGCCTTGGATATCCAAGCTCCTCGCATTCACCCAGGCAAACAGCGTTTCAGTTGCAGGAGACACACACCCTCCCCAAAAAGGGCCTGGACAAAAATAAGGCGAGTGATCCCCACCACAGCATACCGTTTTTGGTAGAAACCTTGCAGTATAATTAGCCTTAGCCCTGTGAATATGATTAATCCTCTACATAACCACAACTTTTTTCCGCTGGCGCTTTTGTGTAGATCCTGCAGGTGAATGACAGAGTGAGGGGGAGGCGGTGGCAACTGGGATTCATCTTGCGGCTGCATCCGTTCTGGTCCAATCCCGGGTCTTTCCTGTGGCTTGAAAAGGGGTGAGGGTGTCAGTAGGTGTGTGTGTGGGTTTCAATCGAAATAGACGACGCGAGATGGGCTCGGAATCGGGTAACTCTAATTGGACTACTAATCTACCCATCAAAGGCTGAAGGCAGGGCAGACAAGTTAGTTTCTCTCTCTTAGTAACAAACTTTCAGCGCTACAAGCACTTCAGACACAAACTTTTGGGAGAGATTTTAGTTGAAATGTGAGAAATGATAGATCTTTCTCTTTCGAATAATAGGTGTCCCATAGGTAATATTACTTTACCGGAAGTGGTCATTCTCGGAGATGATGGGTTTTAGTTTGCCACAAACTAACTGCCTTGGAATTTTCTGTTTGACCAATTATTCCATAGTCCTTCTTCGCAGTGGACGGATTGATTTCTGGTACTGTGCCTCTTTCTCGCTCTCTCCTCGTTCGTGCCATTGTGACCCATGTTTAACTATATATTTGTGTAACTATCGAAAATCTTTCGTTTTTCCATCTAGAAGATTGGGTACCAGCCCTATGGACGTCTCCCCTGGGCCCAAGCTTGCAGCCGTCCATGCGCGCCGTAGAATTTGCTTTGCGAGAGTGCAGGTGGACTGTGTGTCTGTGTGTGTCGTGTGGCTGCACTGTGCAACCTGTGATTGACGTCAAAAGTATTGGCCCCCAAAAAAACCATGTCGCGAGAGAGATTATGCACAGTGCTTAATAGACATTAGACAAGACCTTAGCCTGCAGTAGAGGAATTTGCCATGTTTCAACCCATTAGGAAAGTTCCCGTCCACAGGGAATGGGAATTTTAAGTTTGCGGTAGGAGGCGGTTGGTTGCATATTAAGTTATCCGCATGCGCGGAGCCAAATTCCGGGGCCGGTGTGCTGCATCGTTACAGCGGTACAAGGGGGGATTTTGATGTGTGGTTCAGCGCTTTGGCTCATCGACCTGACAGCCCCAGAAGGTA
Organism: Scytalidium lignicola; assembly: GCA_002812745.2. Classification (NCBI taxonomy): domain Eukaryota; kingdom Fungi; phylum Ascomycota; class Leotiomycetes; genus Scytalidium; species Scytalidium lignicola. The sequence continues at coordinate 30,433 of NCSJ02000292.1, forward strand.
GAAACTCCACTTCTCGCCCCCCAAAGGAGCCAATGCTAAGAAACTAAAAGCCCACCGCCACTACTGTACTGCAACTACGAGTGCTTGGACTGGGACGAGATCCCCTTGCATGACCTACTGCACCTACATCGATCGGTGATCTAATTAATGGACCGCAACTGGTACTACAGTAGTGTGCTATTATTCTATCATCTGGCAATCCATCTTTTTGTCATATTTCACAAGAGACTGAAAGACTGGGGAGCTGAATTGCTAGACAAGGCATCGCCTGAAGTCAGCCGGCAATTCTTCTGCCGGGCCCTGATCCTAATCTCTTGCCTTGGAATACTACTGTAGAGTGGACGCGCTCTCCTGCGCCTCGTAGTGGCTCGAAAAGATTTGCTAGGCGATGTTGATATGTCATTTTCTCACGCATTCGCATTCCCTAGAGTGGAGGGAGAGAGAAAAAAGATGAGAAAGAGAAAGAGAGAGATTATAACTTATCCCGATATGTCTGTGATTAACGATTGGGCAGAAAGGGAGAAATTGCTAACTAATTTCGGGTTCTGAATCGCATTTTCGCTCGCTGGCTGCCGCTGTGCCTCGCGCCATGCGCCGAGTCCCGTGGTTCCCGCGAAAAATGTAACAGCACTAGAAGTAGAGAGTGTACACAATCGGACTCGACACTTTAATTATGTAGCAGTGCAGTACAAGTGCAGTATATATATATGTACCAGTAGGACAGGAGAGGAAAGCCACGACCGCCTTTGTCCTCGATAACCCCCCTCACGAGCTCTAATGCCCTGTTGAAAAGCACCGCGAGAGAACATGGGGATAGCSGGGGGGGCACGTGGGTGGGATAGCAACGGCTACAAGGCACAATGGATAGACCTCTCCAGGATAGGGATGACAGCACGCTACGTAGGGAAACAGATTGCGGTGCTACTGTAATAAGCCCACGGATAATGGCGTCAGTAATAGGGTTCTGGCGATAGGTTTGGATTTTGGCGGGAAGGTGGGCAAGCCCGCCCTTTCTCTGCTACCCGCCCACAAAGCCAAGCCCAGCAAGGTGTTTCTGGCGACCACGAGACAGTGATCGAGGGCATGTATTGGGCGTAATGGTTCGTTTCGGGGCGTCCGTACCCACGCTCCATCGTAGCCCATCTAAGCCATCTGGCGTCGCCCGCCTCACGATTTGTGAGATTCCTTACCCCTCGGTGCCGTAATGATAAGTTGGGGATTGGGGGAATGATGGATGTTGGGAAAATGTGATAATCACCACATTGAATCGAGTCATCTTAACAATAATGCTATAAGCCCGGTATCGGGAGAGCGGTGTGAATTGTGTTGCGTAAAACGCACTTTTTATCTTTTACAGAAGTTGGGTTTGCTGCAGGAGGGCCATCAGGACCGCCTGCCTTACACCTTGCATAGACCAGACAGAACAGACAGCCCACCACCCGCGAAAAAAAGGCCTGTACCGTACAGTTACTGTCTTGTACACGCCCTGTATCACCGCCTACAAAGTGCAACGCAGTTATGAAATCTCTTTGCGTCACGTCAACAGCTCTATCGGCTCCACACACACACTGGCAGCCTCCTCCTCCTCTTTCCCCCACGTAGGAAGGCGATCTCGCACCCCCTCATGGCCGTGGAATTTTGCTATTCGTCGTATAACTTATTTTCTTCCCTCTGGCCTAGATGTTTTCGTACGCCTCATTTTCCATCCTCCACAAGTTTGATTTACCGTGGGTTTGTTTTATTTTAGCTTAGCAAGATCGGCCTCTTCCGCGCTGACCGCAGAAGCGCACCCNTTTTTTAGTTTTGCATACAGCTGTTCTAGGTTTGGCTGCACGGGGGGAAGGGCAGGCTGCTTGCAACTACTGTACTGTATTGAGCTATCATCCATGGGAGAGCAGAGAAGATGGACCAAAGAACGATGGAAGAGATAGGTTAGAGAGAGATAAACCCCAAGACTCCATGCACAACCGATGTAAGTGAAATTCTTTAGTGTTGTGTCTGAAGAAAAGGATCCTAGATCCATGAGAGAAGGGCTGGTATAGTACCGTAGTTTGGTGGTAGCTTAAACTGCTCAACTGGGAGGATTTGCATGAAAAGCGAAACACGGTGTAAAAGTAAACCAGGTCTGGCCTTTTGCCGGTCGAAAAAGGGAAAGTCCAATTGTATCATCGTGTTTGGTATCTTTGAAGCAGCAATTGCGATGTATCATCCCCTCATTGGAACAAATGGAACGCTGACCGTGCTTCCCATCTCCGATGCTACTGTACTCGTTCTTCGATCGACTTGTAAAACCTTTTTTGCCTCAAACAATCCATCACTAATTACTGTACAAACAGGCAAACAGTCAATCACCAATCACCAACCAACCACAAACCCCCCTTCTCGTAATTATTCACTGGCATAAACATTCAACCAGATCCCCCACAGAAGAGGCAGCAAAGGGCACGCACGCAAGCTTGCAGGACAGAGGTAGTACGGCTACTGCAACTGCAATCACTGGATCTCGGCCTGGGATGGATTAGTGGAGTGGAGGTGGAGTGGAGTGGAGTGAAGCAAAGAGGGCAAAGTAGAAAGTGGAAATGTGATCGTGTGTGATCGTGTGGTGTGGATTACTTGTGGATTAGCTTGTGGATGCAGGCTTGCGCTTCCCCCCCTTCCCTTCCCTTCCCTTGGCTTCCTTCTCGCGCTCGCTCCCGCAGGAAGTGGCCGCTGGGCCCATGTTCCAGAGTCCCAGGATCCCGGTTCCTTGTTCGAATCGAGTCCAAGACAAGACACCACTCCAGGGTCGTTGGGTTAAGGGCAGTTGCATTTGCAGTTGCAAGCTACAGCTATAGGTGCAGTTTACAGTTAACTACACTACTGTATTACTTTTATGTACTGTGCAGTGTAGTGTAGTGCAGTACAGTGCAGTGCAGTTTGTGTGCCTGCTTAGCAAAGTAAACTCACCGGCACCCAGCCCAAGGCAAAATCGGGTCACTTTGGGTTAACCCAGCAAAAGCCGTACCGTGACCGTGACCGGTGAGCCTGAGCAAACCCGTCGCGGAGAGAGAGCCCAGGACAGGACCGTACCGCCCTCGAGCACCCCAAAAAAAAAGCTTTTAGCGGAACCCCCGTTGCTCCCCCCGTTCTCCCGTGGCCCAGTGAGCCCTATCAATTCGGCAGCCCACCCTACTCATCTTTCTTTCGCACTCTCACTCGCTCACTCGACTCTCTCTGCCTGCCCCAGCTGCCCAAACCAGAAGCTCAGAAAATTCTCGCATCTACTGTACCGTATGTGCGTATCTCTAGTGAAAGGGCAATTTTTTTTGGGGCTGCTGTCGGCAACCCCAGGTGGGTAGGTTTGCGTCACTGTAACCCTCCGAGGTGCGTCGTCGTCGTCATGGATCATTTTAGACGGCAACCCGCTCTTCGGGCTGAGATTGTCTACTGTTACGGTACTGTAACTGTACCTGTACTTGTACCCGTCGTACTCGGTACGGTACAGTATTACAGTATTCGAAAATGCGAGTCACACAACACTTGAAAGGGAGGCTGGGTGCACGTGTTTTTCTGACAGAATGACAGTTTACACTTTTCGTCCACATGCGGGCAAGTTCCAGTTCCAGACCATGCCAGTCTAGGACAGACAGGACCAGCCAGGGCAGCAAGACAGGGGCAGACCAGGCCAGCTCCTGAATACCGAGCAAGGGGGGCTTGGGGTGCATCGATGATGAGCGCCCCGGGAAACCAGGGCATTCTATCACAATAGGCGACGCGCAGGGAGGAGCGGACCGTCCAAAACTACTCGTCGTTTTTTTTATTTGANTTTTTTTTTATTTTAAAAAATTTTGCTTTTCCACATCCCCCCGGTGAAGGAAGTGGCAGGTCCCTTCCTAGCTCGATTGGGCCGCGGCATTATCCCTGGGGTGCGTGGCTTTACTTGTCAGATGTTTGCATTGAGGCAACATCAAGCCCAAAGCCACAGGCAGGGCCCGGGAGTGAGGGAAGGCACGACCAGGGGACCTTCCTTCCTTCCCAAGCCATCCAAGCCATCGACCGTAGTTGCCATGTTCCATTTCATCTTTTCATGGGTTGGCTTGTTGATGCTGGTCGAACGCTTGTTCCTGGCTGCTGGGCTGCTGCTGTGCTGCTGCTGGGCTGCTGCTGTGCTGCTGCTGGTGCTGGCGGCTTCCTTTCTGCTCACTCTCTCTCTTGCGCCCTTACACCCTTTCCCCCCCCTCTCTGTCTCCCAGCCCAGTCCAGCCCAGCCCTTACCCTTTTCTCCTCTCTCTCCTTGCCTCTCTTACTCATGCCTCGTTCTGCTCACATTCCCCGAAAGGAACTGACGTGCCAATTGCACATCCCGCGCCACCCTTCGGGACTCAGGGATCATCTCTTCCAAACCCCTGGCTGGTGCTTGCCAGGTGGGGGGAGGGGGAAGGGGCGAGCGAGATGGAGCAACGCAACACATCTCTGATCTTTATATGAATGCAACCGCGTCTCCATCATCTAGCAAGATCTCCCCGATCAGATCTGGGTGTGTAATGCAAGAAACCCCTCCCCTTCTTACATATTTGTGGAGAATCCAAATCACCTACCTGGACATATCTTCGACTTGGTCCAAGAGAGAAGGAGTTTTAACTTATTCCTATCGAGAACACAACACAACACAACATAACACAACACACACACGCATACACGGATACATACACAGGCATACGCACACGCAAGAAAAATCTACATAACCTGAACTGCCGTTGTTGGATGCTTGGTCTTTGGTGACACGGTCCCCAGGAACACCCTTCCCTTTTATCATCCACTTTTATCAGGCGGCATAATAAGGATATCGCCAACGTAAGCGGCAGACGGGAACCTCATTCAACGACGCCCAACGAAACCCGGACGACGCTTCACTTCCACGGCCTGCACTGGAGACAAAATCCTCTTATCCCCATTCTATCTTCCACTTACTTTTTGATACATATAATTTTTCTTCTCCGAGTGGATATTTGGCTTTGGTTGTGTCTCCTTTTTATTTCCTCGCTGAACGAATTGGGTTTACCTCACGTTTCGTCTATTCACCAGATACTACTACTTGCCTTGTCAAACCTCCTTCAGTTGATAAATTTGGCGGCGCTGTTATTCAATCTTCCCACGGCAGTCTTGCATGAGCAAGACTCCAACTACCGCAAAACTGGCTGTCACTGCTCAACCGCCAGGCCACCAGGCCTGGGGACAGTGGCCTGAGCAAAATCCCCGTCCGCAAGTTGATTCCTGTTACCCACCCTACAGTATGGACATCCAAGGCTTGATCCGCTCCTACGACTCGAGAGCCGCCGTTGTCACCTCACAGGCTTCACTTTCACGAACCACCACGGCTCCGCAATATGCTCCTTCCATGCCATATACTGCTACGACCACCACCAACAGCATCCTCTCGGCCCACCATCCCATGATGCAGCCTTCATTTACTCCTCCGACTTCATACGCAGATGATACTTCTCAGGCACTAGGACCATTTACCACTGCTTCATACATGCAACCACCACGGCCAACAGCTCAGTTCATGCGGCCGGAACTCGAACCCAGCCGGGGAGTCAGCTACCTTCGAAATCCACTCACAGGTTACATCAAGGAGGCCCATTCGCAGACTCACACCCCCTCGATCAAGCCAGAACCCTTATGGATGAATAGCAACAACAGCAACAATAACAGCAGCACCACCACCAACAGCTCAACCACGGCCACCAGCACACACTCGCCAATTCCTGGAAGCAAGACCATCACCCCAACCCTGCCAATCGAAGGAGCTGCAGAAGTGACCTTCAAGACCGAAATTGATACGCTGATGAAGACCATTCAAGCCAAGGCTCCGAACCCCGAACCACAGTCAAGCTCAAACGAGAAGAGTATAGCTGTGGTGAGTGATCCCTCATTCACCCAAGAAAGCATGCACGCAACAAACAAGGCTCACACTTTTGGATTTGCTTCTCAGGCCAATTCCACGGGCTCGGGTACCAAGGGCCAAAGGAAACGTTACGAATGTACGATTGCAGGATGCAAGAAGAGTTTCTACCAGAAGACTCATCTCGATATCCACGAGCGCGCCCATACTGGTGTGAAACCATATGTAAGCCAATCTCTCCGTCCATGGAACAAATCAAATTCCCTAATATTCTCAAATCTTGTACTAACTAAAGCCTCTTGTTTAGCCATGCAAAGAACCTGGTTGTGGTCGCAGCTTCTCGCAACTTGGAAATCTCAAGGTCTGTATTATTATTGCCCCCNTTTTTTTTTATTGTAATGAATTTGTTGGACTGACCTCCATTCAGACCCACGAAAGACGGCATACAGGAGAACGACCGTACTCGTGCGAGCTTTGTGGAAAGAGATTTGCCCAACGAGGCAACGTTCGTGCCCACAGAATTGTCCATAATCAGTCAAAGCCTTACGTCTGTCGATTGGATGACTGTAACAAACAGTTTACTCAGCTAGGGAATCTCAAGGTATGTGTGCAAGACTCCTATGTTCTTTGGTTATTTCCCCCCATTTGCAGTTGGTTTCCCCACGGGTGTGGCCTCGAGAAGTGGTCGCCACCACTGTTTCTTCTTGAAACACCTAGCAGAAGCGTCCTGAACACTGTCCTTTTGAATTGTCTTTTGCGGATCCTGCACGTGGGATTTGCCACCACTGTTTTTCCCTCTTGCAGTTTCTCCTCCCCCTATTTACCTACATGAGAAACTCTCGCTTAACTTTCACCACACATCCAACATCTCAATGCGTGCTTCAACGCACATTGAAGAGTCAACACACGGGACATTGCACAAATTCCTCTTTTGAGCACNTTTTTTATATTTTTGCTTTTATATTATTTTTACCAATGGAAGCTAATTTCTTAGTCTCATCAAAACAAATTCCATATCACCACGCTCCGCAACCTTACAACCCGCTTTGCATCCATGAAAGATGGCGACCTTGTCCATGCTGCTGATAAGGAATTGTGGGAATATTTTGCCACGCTCTACAAGAACGCAAATAAGGGGATCAAGGGACGTGGGAAAGACCGGAAAGTGGGGCCTAACCATAGTCATAACAACAGCAACAACAACAACAGCAATCACTTTGCTAGCCACCAGAACATGCATGCACGCTACGGTATGAACAATGGTGCAACTGCTACAGCGCAACGAGTAAACGATATCAAGTATGAGATGTTTGACGTCGATGATGAGGATCAGGGGAGCCAACACAGCGTGGGACCGAGCTCTGAGCATGGCACCATCTTTTCTGATGACGGTGGCAGTGCCTTCGAGGACCGGAGTCATCATCATGATCATGCTCACCATCACCATCACCATCACAATGCACAACTAGCTTTTGGAGAAAGGATCTATTGATGGGTTTGGAACGAATGCATCTTAGTATCCGCCTAACGCTAAAACTTCAACTTTTTAAAAGAGCACACTCCAATCCAAGGGTACTTCCAATGGGTGTGGAATGTGACCATTAAAGAAAAAGACAGGGAAGAAGAGGCAGGTTCTTCATATAGCTACAACACGCCAAAGTCGAGAGAAGTTGATTTATCTTTCTCGTTACACTAGAGAACGTGCGGGCACGGTACGGGCCGAGATGACAGATGACACAAGACAAAGCGATTCAACGCAATCCGAAACCCAAGTGTGTCTGTTGAGCGAACGACTGTGTACACATAAATATCCAATATCTATATCTACACCTAGATCTATATATGTATTGGTCGTTGGGGATGGTATGTATCAGTATTGAAAAGGAAGTTACTAGGTTTGGAGGGTAAATATATTTGAATTTGAAATGAGGATATCAGGGAAGGGATAAAGGCTACAGGGCAATACATATATATAGGAGCTTGGGAGCTAGGTCGCCTTTCGATTTTTGGTTAGGGAAGAGGAGGGATATATTATAAGGTATACGGGATGGAAATGGAATTGGTTTGGAATTTTGGTTTTTGTTTTAGATACCTCGGGAGGGAAATGGAAATGGGAATTGAATTAGAATTGGAAGTTTAATATTCTGTTCTTTTCTTTTTTTGATGAGAGATGGAGGAACATGACGGATGGAATGGGACCTTGGGATTTTACATATACAGATTCAACATATATTTATATATACCTTTACACACACATATATGTATACTATTATTGTATTATAACTCTTTATTATTTTAGTTATGATGCATACCATTCATGTTTGACTTGTCAAACACGTTTAGATATCTTTACGCGTGGTTTAGTCTTGAGTAGTCTTTAATTTCTTCGAGTTGCTTGACTATTGGCTATGATGTTTCAGGTACCCAGAAACTGACTGATTGATTCCTTTAGCTGATTTCCATTGCTCCTCGGAGATAGTTGCTTGGAGGTGTAAAAGGCTCAGATAGACAACATCTCTAAATAACGCAAAAAAATTCCCAACAGGACGTGGGGATATGCAGACTATCTGTCCTGCTGCTGCTGTTGAAGAAAAATTTTCACCGCCTCTTTTCCATCTTTTTTGTCTCTCATAGAGTGNAAAAAAATTCAACACACCCATTTCTGCTTTAATTACCGAAAAATTGGGAAAGTTATATCCGGAACTCGGAGATGCCTTTGCGATGNTTTTGTTCACCCCCGCCCTTGTAAAGAAGCATAGAGAAACAAAACCTTGAATAAAAATGAGAAAAGGAGAAAAAAATTTTCTTCTGGACATGCGATAGCAGATTTTGCTCCCAGCACACACAAAAAAAACCAACCCTGTGAGCGAAAAGATTAAAATGAAAATGCCTCAAAATCAGGTGCCGAATGATCGGGTTGTGAGATATGAAATTCATGCCTAAATTTTTTGCGCATCGGGTTGCGGGTTAGGGAAGGGGACTGTCGGCTTTGACCTCCCCCGGGTACCGGTTAAGAAAGGGGGTTACAGTACGGATAGGTACAGCGAACCCAATCTCATTTCCCAAGAGACGGACGGCCCGGCCGGTAGAGGAACGATGCAAGCCGGAGATATTCGAATTTTTTTCGTTTCGCTTTAAATCATTAGGAGATTGAAATTCTCACCTTTCTCTCTCTCTCTTTCGGCATCTCCGTGCGGAATCCACTCCGCGCCCTTTTTCAACTGCTTGGCTTGCTTGGAAAGGGGGGTTTATTTTCCTTTCATTGGAAATGGGTTTGATGGTGGTGTCCAAATGATGTTTAGCGCACGTGGGTTGGAAGGGAAAGGTTAAGCAGAGAATGGAAGGTAACACCGTCGAACAGACTTGAAGAGAAAAGTAGGGCTAGCTAGTTGTTTGTCTCAGACGCCGCTTACATACATATTCAAAGCGTTGGAGCCTCTTTTTGGTCTAAGAGGCAGGGATGGGGAGGGCTTTCATGGAATGCTCCGTTAAAGAGAAACAACCACCCTGAAAGGGAAGAAGCCGAGAGAGAGAGAGTAGAAGTGACCTGGTTATCCATGCAGCGCTCAGTCATCAGCACGGGTAAAAGATAAAGCAGATCAAGTTTCTTGCGTATGGCTTTGGCGACATCCGATGGCGGGTCGGGGGTTTGGTATAACGGTTCTCAAACGGTGCGGGACGATCCTATCTCTGTTTGTTGTTTAACTGAAGGATTCAATGTCTCAGGGGATTATCCACTCTGTATCCATCGTAGCTAATACAAAGTATTCGAATGACAAATATGAAACCTGTCCATGAGAGCTTAAGCTGCCGTTATCTTTGAGCTAATTCAAGTCAAGGTTGGATTCGATGTCAAGATCCTCCTTCCCCACCGATGGTCTTGACATGCCTATGAAATTGGCAACCATGCATATTCATATCATCTCGATTTATCATTTGCATATGTGCCCAAGCCAGTCAACCTGGAAGATGAAAGACTGGGGTGTTCTTGATCAGCTGAGAAAGCCTCGAACCCATGGTCCCCTAAAACCAACCTTCGTGGTTCGTCCCTGCTCCTAGGTACCCCACGCTGCAGTGGAACTGGGTGACAGCGGCCCTAAGTGTGAACCAACCGCTGAGCTGCCAACTGTTGATCAGGGATCAATAGAAACAATTAAACCCCAGATAAGACACTTGGTCAAACTCAGCCACCGTGGAGCGTCGAAACGAAGAGGATGTTGTCCTTGGCTTGCAGGACATAGGATTCTTCGCCTTCCAACTCCCAATCGGCGTCGTTTATAAGCACAAGAATCCCTGGGCGACTATCAACCGCGGTTAGCCGTTGATATATTTTCCACGATACCAGATGCAAATCTGAAGGTGAAGGTGGGGTGAGATAAAGTGAAGCATGGAATAAAGATCTGTGGCATTGAATAGTAAAGAACTACACCAGGTGCTCCTTTTCTCCGTGCCATCCATGAAAATCAGAAGAAATACTTCATGAATGGGAACTAACAATCCAGGCTCCAATAGGAAGCCCTGTCTCTGTAACCTTGATACCAACTAAGGCAGGAAGAGGAAGGGTTATGTGCGTGCCATGGGAAATGTGAAGGATCTGTCTTCCTCCACACTTGTACTTTCCTCGTTTGCAATGATAACATAAAAGAGGAAACAAACATGTAGATTAAATGATAGATCAATCGTTGACAAATAGCAAACAGACCTGAATACATTGAAAAGCCAAAAAAAAAAGGTATAATTCTTACACGTGACCGTCAAGCACAAACATCTCTTTCCTAGAATCTTTCATAACATCTTCAACTAGGTAATTCACAAGCCACCCAACTGTGACTGGTTCATTTTTGTCATCTCTTGCTGGAATAGAAAGTTCATGCTTCCTCTGATCCAAAAAGAGCATTTCAAGGCCACCTCTGGNAAAAAAAAGTTAAGTAATTTTCATAAAACACTGTTGAAGAAAGGTAAAACCTACGTAAATTCTACAGTGATCGGGAGAGTTTCGTTGGATGCCATTTTGAGAAGAGTAAAATGTTTTGACTTTTATGCATATGGTTTATGAATTAATGAGGTTAAACGTAGGTTCAAATAAATTTGGAGCTAGGTCTCGCTTAGATCGATGACAAAAGTAACTTCTGCAACAATCCCTCTACCCACTATAGTACATATAATGTCCCATACAGCGTCTAAATAACGCCGTTTCCCTATGCACATAGCCATTCTTTAGAGTTCATTGTATCAATACAGGGAGATAGAACTTCATGTTTTCATACACTAGAAAGGTCACCCAAGTCGCTGGCAACACCTTCAGGACACTCGCACCCACCCCGCGATAAAACCCTCTGAATCCTTCCTCTTTCCAAACTCTACTTACCACGCCGTTGATACCCCGTCCAAACCTCTTCTCCGCATCATAAGTCTGAAGCCTACTCCTAATAACTTGGTACGGATACGTAGCAGTGCCGGCAACGATCTTCGCCATGCCACTGATGACTAATGTCGCGGGATTGCTGAGCTTTTCATCCTGCACGTGCCCGCTCTGGAGGAGGTATCTCCTCCAGAGATTCTTCAAAGGATCGTACACCGCAAACTGTACAGCGCCATGGCTGACTCCCAGACAACTGATGCCAACGCCCCGGTAAAATCCTCGTAGACCATCCTCACGCCATATCTGCCTGGCGCCTTGCCACATGCTTGTGTATGCACCCACAGAGCCTTTGTCGGAACTTAACATGCGTGTTTTAAGCACCCAGATGGGATTCGTAGCAAATGTGACCAGAAGCCCCGCGATTCCGGACGCTGCGAAGTAGTCTAGAGGCGACAACGGGCTGGGCCTTGAAATCACTGTGTCTCCGGTGCCATCACCGCCAAGGAGCTGTCGCTGACCTGAGCTTTGAGAATGAAATATGGAAATCTGCTTCTCCGCAATGGACTTAAAATAGAAGAAAAGTGACCAGCTGCTGGCGTTGCCGAGTAAGTTCGGGGTGAGTCCACGATAGAGGCTTTGAATTGGGTGCCTGTTTGTTGTCAATGTGCGAAAGACTTGCAGGCTATTGACAGGTGTTCGAGATATGCTGCGATGAACTGGTGACAAGTTAGTAAGTCTCTAGACTAGACTGTACGGAGAAAGAGAAGGTCGAAAGAGTCATCGTACTTTGAAGACGAGTCTTGATCACATCGAGAGGATGCACTGTGAGCGTAGATACCGTGCCTGCGGTGAGGCCGGCAATGGTCTCGACCAGCNGCGGGGGAGAGGCGCGCATGGTTGTCGGTCATGAGGGAGTGGTTTATTTTATGTTATACATATCAAAATGCTTGGTAATGACCAAAGTTGAAGCTCGAACTTTAAAAAGTTTTGCCGAGGCTTTCCCAGCCTACGTCATCGGTTCGAAGGAGCTTCACATATACAAAATAATTAAGTTGGGTGAGAAACTAATGAATGAATACAAACTTTTGGTTAATTAGTTCAATGATTGATGTAATTTAGACCAAAGATTAGGCTAATCTTTGTCGTAAGCTTTCCTACATCCCGCTTACGGACACTACGAATAAAAGTACAATGAGAGACTAGGTAAATCTTTCGTCCTTTCCAAAAAGGGATAAGCATAATTGTCATTTCTGCCTTCATCTAAGTATATTAGTATGGAAAGTCTAGACCTAGTAGGCATAATCCTCTCCCCTGACACAATGTTTCCTCATTATGTCATCAACCAGCAACCATTGGTATATCTACCCGGTAGGGTTTCAGTCCCAATCGCCCAAAACGGAACCTCTATGTATGAACGCCATTATAATCCGTAACGGTGCTGTTCCACACGCTCGTCAAATGCTCACATAATTGTACACTCCCTATCCGGGATATTTTTGCCCTCCTTCACTTTCCCATCCTTGTGGTGGTGGTGTGAATGATGTCCCCTATCCGTACCATCTTCAGGTTCCTTACTCTTATTCTTAAACTTCTCCCTCTTACTCCGGCTCCGACTCGGTTTGTTATCATCTGGCTTTAAGCCACCAACATCAGACGTGGCAGGAGCACCGTCATCAGTGATTGAGGTACCCTTGTTGGATGTATCTATCTTATTCAAAAATTCTTTGCTTCGCATTAAACCTAACCTAGAGAAAGTGGCACTCATGCGATTCTCTCCGGTAGCACTTGTTGGACGACTTTTGCTCCCCGATTTTGCAAAGCGTACTGCTGCTCGAGACATACGTTGAGCAGTTGTCTCATCATTTGGAGTAACCGGGGCCGACACAGCGCTTGTCTCCTTGACACTTGTCATACTTCCAAGGCTAGTATTAGTGAAAGTCACACTTGGCCGCCGATCCTCTGGAATCGTCTCTGTAATACTCAGGCTGATCTCAGGTCTTTGGCTGTCTGATGAAAGCCTGATAGATGGAGTGGCGTCACCATCCGCCACACCTTCAAAATAATCCCGTCTCTCAGTGCTGCCTGCAACTGAGCTAGCCGGGTTGGAAGGCGCAAATTTTATCGCAACGCCAGAATCGGCGTACGAAGGAGGCTCCGGTTCTGTCGGTGGAGTATCGTTGTGCATCGGTTGGACCTGATAAAAGAGGAGATATGGCATTTCTTCCTTTAAAGCCTGTTCGATATCCGCATATGAAACTCTAGCGGATTCATTCAAATCATCGAACTTGATCCACTTTTGAATTGGGTAATCTGGAGGCTGGCTGGGATCGATTAATCCTCGTGTAGAAGTTGAATCACCATCACCGGTTTGTACGCCTCCTCGAATAAATGCAATATAATGGCCGGATTGAACAGATTTCCCACGATGGCATATCACAGATTGTAGCGACAGCTTGAAGTCGCCTATCAATTGTCCGTTTTCTTCTACATTTTCATCATCTATGAAATGCGGGAGTCGGATATCTAGTGGTATATCAATAAACGTGTTCTTTCGAGTTGCTTGTCCATCTGCAGAGAATGCATATCGTTTCAGGCATATTCCAAGGACAGGACGAGCATTTGAAAAGTGTGCTGCTACTTCAGCATCATTTGAAGGTGAATCTGTTGTATACCAAGCTTTATGATAAATTAGCACATAGTAACTTACCAAGAGAAAATATAGGAGTGTATGAAAAGACTAGAGACTCACGTATCAGATTAAAAAACTGCCAAGCAGGCATGAGAACTTCCTTCCTAACAGACGCTTTCCTCATCGGGCCAATTCTTGGTCTGGCATTTACGGGGGTAGATGATTCGCCATCCTCATCGTCCCCTGGAATGACCCGATGCCGTATGATGCTCATAGTTGATGAACGATGACGACCAAGAGATGGCGGGAGTGATGATGTTTGCGTCAGAGGATATGGTGATACCGGCGTGTTGGGCGAAGACCACGCGAGTTCTGAAATCTCCACGTGTGAAGATGAGCCTTTATCAAAAGAGTGTGACCGACCAGACCGAAAGGAAGAAATTGTTCCTGAACGCTCAAGCCGTCTGACAACTTCGATACGATTGTTGAAGTAATTCTCTAGACAGTCCTCTAGCTGTATTGCTCGACCATTCCCAGTATCATCCGGGACAGCAACTTCAAGTAAACGTTCATAGATAAACTTATGATCGTCTGTAGCATCTTCTGTGCCAGTATGATATATGTCCATCTTGAGAGTAAGGAGTGGAAGTTGTAGCTTTTCTGTGATAAAACTAAAGGCTTCAGAAGTATCCTGTTGCTGGGTCCTTCCAGCTTCTTCCCATCCACAATCTTTAAGAGCAGCCTGAAGCTTTTTAGTCTGCATTCGTTATTAGCAAATATTTATGACTGAAGATTGTAGCAGCACGAACAATGTCTGTCTGGATCAGCTTTCCAGTCCTTAACATATTAACCCATAGCCGTATTAATGTTGCCAAGCGCCTTCGAGGTTCATCTTCAAATTGGGTATAGAGAATTGGCTCAAAACTGCTGAGTCGGCCAAACATGGAGAACAACAGAGTATCAAGGTAGCAGGTAACATTTTGACGGTTCACAGCGCCTTTCATGTGTACGTCTGGATTGTATGGCTTAATAATCCCATCAACAGACTCCCTATACAAGATAGCCATCTCAACTGCTTTTTCAACATTCCCATCTGCATACTTGGAATCAAGTGCATCGGTAACTTCCTCATCTTCTATCTTTTCGTATCCATATTGCCCTAATAACTGCTTTATCGTATCTTTCTATTTTTATTTAGCATAGTCTCAATTGATCATAGCATCTCGGGTAATCTACCTTAGCAGCTCGTTCCTGTTCCTGTTTCTTCTTTATATCTTCCGGGGACAGTGAGGGTACATCGCTCGAAGGTCGACTCTGAGGTAACACGGATAAGTTAGCGTCTCGGCGCAGAATGTGATTGAAGAAACTGCTAATAACAATAAAGTATATGCTAATAAAAGGATCAAGTTATGCACCACTAGGAGTTATGTACGCATATTATACTTATATCCTTGGTACAGGTGGGGGGAAAGTAGATGTCGCATCTATATATTTACCTCGATTTCTGTTGATTTATCCCTGGACTTCTGACGCCGGTGGGAATTCCCATCTTTATCACGCCGGCTAAGAAGACGATTCATCTTAAGTTGGGGAGGACTTTCACGTTGTCTCTTGTGGCAACACGACGAATGCCTCCCAGGCTGCGTCGGAGTTGGTGTTTTGAGGTGGTGTTTAGCGGGGCTAAATGGCAGTCTTATCGTGGGATCCGGACTCTCACTTGATCCATAGTATTGACTCGCAGCAAAATAAACAGTAAGTTAAAAAGACAGAAAGAAACAAAAGTAGTGAGCGTGAGGTGCGCGACGGACACGCCGGTATTAAATAGCTGAGGTGGCTCTGGAGGTAGTTATTGGGATGCCTTGGGATCAGTTTCCCACCTATCTGGTTATTGTTAGGCACAGCAGAATGATCCCTGTCACGCGGCGGGAATGGCGGATCCGCGCTAAGACCGTTTAGCCGTAACTTTTACATTTCCTAAACCGTAACGAAAGCTCATCATATCGTCGAGCGTCTAAAGAATATTTTTGGTCAGGCAGACAGCCGTCTAGAAAGCCCACCATCATGGCGCTACGCGAATTGCCATCGATACTTGGACGCTGCATGTCGAGAGATGTGCGGCAGACCTCGACAATTCTCTCGCAGCAGTGTCGGGGGTACGCATCTCAGAATGCTACAGCAAAAGAGGCCCTCTCTTCAGACCTGCAGGATTTGGAATCGCAGTCGTCTCTAACGGCTTCCCAACCTCCAGAAGACGTGATAAATGCATATGATCCCGTAAAGAGAGCTCAGAGCCGAAGGAGGGAGCTTCCGCCTAGTCGGTAAGATCGCAACCACAAGATGGAGCCATTGGCACATCATATTGACATTACTCCAGATATCAATATAGATCACCAAGGTACTACCGCGGTCCTCTCCACCCGCATCAACCGCCTCCATCCTCGGATCCAGCATCTCGACTTTTCGTTCCTGGTCCATTCGCCAATTCCCGACTCGAGCAGACCTATCAATCAACCATTGCCCACGACATTATGACTCTCACATACGCTCACAAGCCGCCAGGAACTGTTGATCCTCAGAAAGCCGAACGTCTAAGATCCTGGGACGACTCTTCGCCATACCACAAGAACAGACCAAAGCGTGGCCCTCGTGGAGGAGATGTGCTACGTTTTGTAGAAAAGGATATAACCTTCCGCAACGTTCCTGAAATTGAGTCAGTGACAGTGCATAGTATGGTCAAGGGCGCTATTGATGACTCCGCGTTCCTTCATGTTGCTGGGATCTTAATTCAGGCGGTTACGGGTGTGAGGCCTACGATTCATAAGGCGAAGCACAGCGTGGCTCAATTCGGCATCCGAGAAGGCAAGGCTATTTCTCTTACCTCTACCATGTATGGAGAACAAGCATATGAATTCCTTGATAAATGCATAAACCTTGTCTTCCCAAAAATCAAAGACTGGCCGGGTATTAAGGGTAAGGTTCCTCATGAAATATTTGCATGTACTTAGCTGACATTTGACAGGAACAACGGGTGATAGCAGCGGCAATATCAGTTGGGGATTTGACAGAGATGCTGCCATACTTTTCCCGGAAGTTGAAGTTAACTACGATGTGAGCTTTCTAAGACATAAGTTCTGATATCTCAAACTAATATTGCTACAGATGTATCCACCAAAAATGATTCCCGGGTTTCACGTCACTGTGAAAACAAGTGCAAAATCCGATCGCCATGCAAGGCTTCTCCTTAGTGCGATGGGTGTACCGTTCTATGGCAAACTGATAAATTAGAGTGTATTGTGTTATCTGGGAATAAAGGGGGCATGTAGCTTGTTATATATCCTATGTATATTATATGTACCACAAGAAAATCCAAAATCATGACCTATTGCGTTACTTCATTAAGTACTTGGACAGTAAGAAAAATTCTCCAGTTTCTGCCAACCCAAGAGGCAGCATAAGGACAAAAGTTTAGGATATGACCCTATTGGTATTTATACTTTCTCTGATCCCAACTTATAAGGTAAATATGTTTTATAAAAAAAAGTAATATGCAATAATCAGCCTGGGGCTCGCTCCCAGGACCTTTTCTGTATAATATTAAACATAGATGTCAACGAGATGTGATAAATTCTAGTACACCACCAGACCTATTAGAGAGCATATATAAATTATGACATAAAACGTAAATCAAAGCCTCTGGACAAAATAAATCCTTTGAACATTCCTTGAACTGACAGGTGACAGTTCTTAATGTTTTTTGTTAACAACCGCGTGCTAATGCAAGGCTGAGATTTTCGCTTGTTGCTCGATAATAATTATTTTATCTGTGTCCCATCTCTTCCTAGACACTCATCTAGCAAGGCTCATTATTTTCGCTTCAAATAACACAATGCTCTCTCTGTAGAAGAGAGACGCTATTTTCTGGGGAGAAATAAATTATATTCAGATTACTGTGAATGCGTAAAATGTCATTCACTCAATCCTGCTCCCAAGCTCTCACTACCCTACCAGCCGTGCATGACCTACTCAACCTCGCAAACCACCGAAACAAGAACCAACACCGATTGTCTAAATGGTGGAAGGAATTTTCACAGCTCCGCCGTCACGTCAGTAAACTTATTTCTGAATTATCAGATCCTGAATTGAGATTCGTGCACGAATCAACGGCACCAAAGAAGAAACCCAAAAAGGAAAAGCAAGATAGAGGGAAGGAATCACGTGATAAAGTTGAGCTGCGAGTAGAGTTCCTTGAAGATGTACTGATTCCGAAATGTTATATGTAAGTTGTTACTAGGAAAGCAGAGAAGATATTAGCTAATTTGTGGTAACCATAGGGCATTTTCTAATGTCGTGGCGGATAATCAATATTCGACGCTGGGACTCCTTTTGATAGGATGTCTAGCTCGTATTCAAAAGGCAATTAGGCCCCTGAGAAGGGTTGAAGAAGTAAAGACAGTTGTGGATGACATTCCATTACCTTCAAAGACGGATGAGATAGACCTAGGAGAGAGAGTTAGAAGAGATCAGGCGGACGTACTGGATGCTGATAGCAATAAAGCTGAAGACGAAGAGCAGGTTACTGAGCGCAAGAAAGTAAAGAAAGCAAATGAAAATTTTAATGATGAGGATAAGAAGGATGGAATGGACTCAAGTCTTCCGAAACGGCCTAAAAAGAAGAGGAAGAAAGGAGATGCATTTGATAATTTGTTTGCCAGTTTATTATAGTAATAAAATGGACATGGCAGCAAGGTTTCAAATCATCAATCCATTATCTAGAATTATGTTTCCTAAGTAGGCCAGGCTACGTAGAAATAAAGGCAAGTTTACAGACGTGGTAGGAACATTTCACGCTCACTCCCCTCGAACTGTATCTTCAACAGAAACCCGGCTAAAATAACCCCTAAACCCCYCCTTCAAAAAAACAAAAACNAAAAACAAAAAAAAATGAAACAGATAAGAAGTAGAAAAAAAGAAATACAGATGACAAAAGAGTTCGGTTCACTACAGCCGTGAAGCTGTACGCCTACATCTCTACTAACGTCGGCGTTCGCCTCATCCATTAGACTTAATTCCATATCCACCCCCTGGAACAACAATCTTGTCCTGACCATTATACCATAACGGCGCTGTTTGTTGTTCCGTTACGAGCCATCTTTCTTAATTGGGTTGATATAGAAAGCTAGACTTCGGAGAAAGGGAAGGAGCGAGAGTCCTGCGAGGGTTCACTAGTAAAGGTGAGCAATTATCACCGGGTTTTTTTAAGGTAACTAATTTCCCCTTCCTCTCCACGTAACATAGATGTATGTCAAGGTCAAAACAGTTAGAGACTGGGAGAGAATCTTTCCTAAGAACTTAACCTATCTAATCCCACTAGACAGAAGGTAAAAGAAACATGATTTCGAGCATCAAAATACAAAAAGATCTCAAGGAAAGCAGCTATTTAATCACGAATGGCATACAACAGNAAAAAAGTTGATATATTTACACTACCAATAATAAGACAATGTAAAAAAGGGCAAAGACAAATATACCCGATCCCAAAGAGTAAGGCAACACAAATAAAACACCTCGAGGAAATTTCATCCCCCCTTCCATGCACATATACATATCTTAACGCTTCTGATTAGATGGCGAAAGGATGCTTAATTCTTTTCCCCTCGGGGATCCCATCTCCTGGAGTAGTAATCTCCGTTTAGTTTTCCATATTGGCACTCTCATCAACGTTCATCTCAACAGCCCCATCCTCATCAACTTGCGGCTCGACAATCGGCCGTACTTTGCTAGCTTCTAATATCCATGCCTCCTCCATGGCAAACTTCCTCTTGAAAACTCTTAGCCATCGCTTGCCCCACCGTAGAATCATAGCTTCATCCTCCGTATCTCCATCCCCAGCTTCTATCGCTTGGTCCTTTGATCCATTAGCCCATGAGGATAAGTTATCCTCCATGAGGGTAAATAAGTCCTTCATTGCAACTCTTTCCCTCTGGATTGTGTCCTCGAGAACAGCCTTTTGTTCAGGAAGAAGACCAGGTACGTTTTTAGCCATCACCACTTGTCGAAGCCTACCAGTTACTTTACCGATCGTGGATGAGACCATTTCGTATACCCAGGACTCCGCTAAAAGGTGGCTCTTTTCAGTTAATGCCCACTCAATAACGCTAACTGGAGTGAGGATAGTGTAGTTGAGGAGCTTGTCCACAATGTTGACACCGATACCAGGTTGATCCTTCCAGTAGTCCATGACTGATGTGATGATCTGGCGACGCGCAACTGGTGAAGCAGGGCCAATTGCAAGGAGACGGTCTTTGCAACGCTCGATGCAAGAGAGAACATGGGAAAGGGATTTTGAGCCAATATAGCAGATGGCTGTCAAGTAAACATCGGTAGAGGCGACAAGGGGATCTAATTTCAATGAGAGTGCTTGAGTGGAGATACTTTCAATGATAGGTTGGATCTGGTCTTCTGGAGCCTTCTTCCGCAGCAATTGCATGATTTCTCGGCCTTCTGGAGCAAATGGAGTGTCTATATCAAGGTTAACTGCGTTACGCAATTCCCGAACAAGAGCAGACTTACCATCGTTATCGTACTTAAAATCAGGGGTATCCTTCTCCTTTTCTTCTGAAATCAACGGTTGGTAAGGCTGGGGCAATGTGCCTTTAATTCTCTGTGCAAAGCTAAGTCGAATCTCCTTGTCCAGGGCGCCACAAATGAAAGCCTTTCGAGGATCAAGATTCGAGAGCTCAACGTCATCAACCCATTCAGTCCATTTCCAGGTAAAGCCAAAGTTGCTAAGATGGTGAGAAAACCAATCTAGAAATCTGTAGTTTAATTCAAGATCCATTGTATCAATGTTCCTGTAGAGGTAACGAATAGCACGACCAAGACTGGGTGCAATAGCTGCAGGAGCAATCTTGCAAGCTTCTGTAAGCACCGAGTGGTAATAGACCAGCTTGTGCTCTGCGGATGGTAACTGGAATAGCTGTGAAAAGACTGCATCAACTGCAACATCTTCAGGTTTCCAAGTTGATCTATCGCCATCGAGTCCGCGCAGTCTATCGAAAGGAGTAGCTCTCTTAACGAAGGTTCCTGGCGAGAAGAAGCAATCGAGATCAATTAAGAACCGTGCTGCTGCGACTCTGTTGAAATCAAGGATGTTAATTGTGTCCACAAGGGCATCCCTTAGCAAGGACGATGCAATGTCTGTTGATGGCGGTACAGTCTCAACCTCCTGATTTCCATAGACGGAGAAGTATATCTCAGGAAACAATGGTCTTAGGCCGACAATCAGGGCATCTGGTATGGTGATGGGAGGAAGAGCATGTTTGGGAGCAGTCAATAGAGCATCTGCCTCATCCGGTCCAAAAAGCAACTTCCAAGGCCTGGGTAGGCAAGTCAGTTCCCAGCCACTGGATGCCTCGGCTTGTAATTGCTTTTGGAGTAAACTGAGGATGCTGGGAGGGGCAACGGCAGCATCTTCCTTTCCATGGTCAGGATACGGATCGACTAATGCCTGAAGCACATGTGGTTCCGAAGCAATGATGTCCGTATTATCAATCATGCCAGCAGCCTTCTGTTGAGCATCCGTTGCTGAAGAAGCCATGATATAAGGAACGGTAAAAAGAATGATCTTAACAAGCTCAATGCCAATGGTCTGCCATGCAACTGGTTAGATATCCAGGAACCAAAAAAAAACATCCTTCTATTCGCAACCGTTGGGGATCAGGACTTACGTCGTCATTATTCTCCGTCTGGAGTTCAACAGCCTTCGTGAACAAATCCTGCAGCACAGAAAACACTCCATCGCCCTCCAACAACCCCTGCAAAGACCCCAAAAACTTCAGATAAAGCTTTACCCCCCTCCAGTCACCATTCGCAACAGCGCTAGTGGTCTCCTCAGCCGCCTTCGCCAGCAAATCATCAACCATCTCAGGCTTAACCGTGTTAATCACCAAAACCACAGCAGCAACGAAGGGTGTTTTAAACGGCTGCTCGACGACGAGCTGCAGCGCAAGTTCATAGAAACTGTTTCGAAGTTCGAGGTCATCGTAGTTCTCCGCCACAGTCTTCCCGATGGACAGGATCTCATCCTCGACGCGGCGCAGCGGCGACTCCGCGATTGCAAGCAGCTGTTTCCGGATCTTGACAGGGAAAGGCTCTTCATAGCGCCGGCGCTGTGGTCTACGGTCGTAGTCATCTTCATCTATAAGACAGAGAAAGAAACAAATCAACAGTCAGCCCTCGTCCTCGTCCTCTTTGTTCCATTGTTGGATTGAGCATGAAAGAGAGATGGAGAGTTGCTTCATCTTTATTAAGGAAAAGAGCTTAGGGAACTCTAACTTACCTCTATATCTTCTTTTGCGATTGTTATAGCCCCCGCGGCCACCGTGCGGCCTCGAATCGTAATCAGCCATGGTCGCCGTTTGCAGTGCGTAGCAAAATGCTGTTTGGATCTGGCTATTGGAATTTGAGGTGAGAGTTAGTTACCAAATAAAGGATCGCGTCGAACGAACGTGGACGGGTCGGGAAAGGTGAGTTTCTGGAAGTGATGTATCTTGGAGCCTTTAAAATAAGGCCACAATTACATGCCGCTTTTGATTACTAAGCCGAGCATTATGCCACTGAACGGAATGATTTCTTTGGGTCAGATTAGAATCAGGAGAAAGCATATATCTAATGTTGGATATATGACATTTGATGTCAAATATGCTCTATCGTTGAGTCAATTTACGGTACGAATGAGGGCCAACGAACTCAACGAGCTTAAACCGATACGATACAATAGCAAGAGAATCAATCACTAGGGGGGGAAATGGTACCCAATGGAGCAGAAAGTAGATGTAGGAGTATTGGAAAAATAAACTCTTTGATGATCTCTGCACGAAGCCAACCCTTTTTAATAGCCGCTAGTGACACAGATAGGACCAGACCACATTGGTGAAAGAGGA
This sequence comes from Scytalidium lignicola, assembly GCA_002812745.2. Taxonomy (NCBI): domain Eukaryota; kingdom Fungi; phylum Ascomycota; class Leotiomycetes; genus Scytalidium; species Scytalidium lignicola. The sequence continues at coordinate 53,250 of NCSJ02000292.1, forward strand.
GAAACCTGAATCTTTTGATCATGCCAGCCAGCCAACCTTAAGCCCAAGGGCGAAATTGAAGAAACCGAGATCAACTTCGCCCATCCCAATCATTGGAACCATTAGACCCAAATTCCATGCATTGCATTCATTTGAAAACACAACCGTGTCTCAACGTCTCATGATATGTAGGTACGCCCGACTTTGAATTCCTTGGTTGGAAGGGATGAAGAGAGAGAAAAGAGGACCAGCCGCCAATCAACACCCATCTTTCTGTTGCCTGCTTTGCTCGCGAGCTTGAAAGGTATTTTTTTTTGTCAAAGGAAATGGGGAGGGGGAGACACAAATAGTGGGACAAGAAGAGAAGAATTTCAAAGAGCCATTTCCCATCATGCAAACAAAAAAAAANGAGAAATTCTATAAGGTTTTTCTTTCCAGAAGAAGGAATGATGTCACTGACGTTCCATGATTTCATGCTCGAGTCGTTCGAGAATCTTGCAAAAGGTACACATTCGTTCGTCCTCCTTTGTAAGACACCCGGAAATTCCGCTCATGGAACTAAAGAAATTTCAAGCTCAGTGAGGATATTTTTCATCTCTTTTCGTACCCGGGTATTCCCTGCAAACCAATAATTCATGCCATCATAGATTCAGTAGCCTCGAACACAAGTTTTCTCGCAATCTTCCATAAACCGATCCCTCATCTGCAGAGTCATATGCAGTGTAAACCGGCAAATCTTCGATGGTATTTACAGGTAAATTTAATAGTTCTGGCTTAAAAGCTTTATTATTAACCATAGAATTAGTAATAATATAACTAATGCTTGATTTACCATCTCTTCCAATTCGGCCAATTCCTTGATCTAAGCTTATTAAGCCTTTAATCTTGTATAAGTGAATTGAAAATCGAATATGAGATATATCTAAGCCTACTTCTAAAGCTGAAGTGCTAATTAAAGCTCTAGTATTTGAATTCTCTGTAAAATCTTTTAAAATATCAGATTTATCATCTTTATCCTTAATACTGTAATAACCAGGGATTTTTNAAGTATTTACTTNAAAAAATCTACACTATTATATGTAGAAGTAAATATAACTACCTTCTCTCCTGATTTTAAATTAGGATAAATCTTTGTATCTAACAAATCTGTGAT
>NCSJ02000293.1:0-54117 GCA_002812745.2 Scytalidium lignicola
CATCTAGATCTGGAGAAATGATGCTCCGGCATGTCAGACAGACCTGTTGTGGAACTTCGTACCTTACGTCAATAACACACAACAGCAGCAGCAGCAGTGCTAGAAAACCATGTTAGGCCAATTAGTTAATTAAATGTAGCCAGCAAAAAGTAGAAATCTCTCCTATTCTACCTTAGGCAGTGTTATCACCACCAATTTTCATGACTCTCGATGGTGGTTTGTCTTGCTTTTTGCATGTCTCAATAAGAAAACCTTCGTTGTTCGAGGTTGTCTCGTTTGCAGGAAGGCATCATTGGACACAATTTCAGTTCATCCGAGGTGCTAATTACTGTGGTAGCCGCCACCGGAGAAAAAAAAGCTCTTCTGATCCAAGGCGCGTTGTGCTGGACTGGTGCCAAGAGAGAAAGAGAGGGCCCAAAGGAACCGTCGAAGCCGGCTTGGCTGCAACTCCCTCCATTAAGGAAGCTTCTTACTGGGCGGCGGCTCTGGGAGCGGTACCTGCCTTAGCGGCCTTAATAGCTGACCGCCACCTTCGGCAAAAAAGCAACCAGACGTTTCAAGAAAGGCTGTCGTTTGACCCCCCTTCTCCTGAACAACACCCCATCCACATCCACCTGCCACCGATCCTCACTCTTCCTCGCATGCCCAGAGCGCAAGTACAACGGTAGGCTTCGAGACCCTCGTTGCTAGGACGCGCTTGTTCCTGGCGGGTTGTTTGCTTGGATCACCATACCCCTATGGACACCTTGAACCCCGTGCCAATCCCAGTCATCGATCCACAAACGGGGCCTGGCTCTGGACAACAACGCGCGCGCAAAGACCACGACTGGGCCGCCTAGAACCTTCACTCCCTCTCCTCTCTCTCCCTCTCCTGTCGTGCCCAATGCCCCCCGTACATGGGATAACTGGACTTGAAGCCGTGTGGAGCACAGGAGCACACACCTTGGAGGCCCAAATGGGGTCTTCATCCTTTCCTCGAATGATGCAACAAGGTAAGAGGGACCGAGGATAGACAAGGAAGATAGGAGGCTGTGCTGTCTTGGAGATCCGGCCTTGGCCAACCGATCTCAGGACATCTGCTCAAGATATAACACCTCTGGTGATTCCCTTCTCTCTGGTTTTCCTTTCTCTCATCCTCTTGCCAAGGTTTCTTTCCTCCACCTCTCTATTTCAGTTATCTCTTGTCTGTCTTTAGAGATCCAAAGTCATTCGCTTCTTTGGTCTCTATTTTCTTTTCTTTTATAACCAATTTATCTGAAATACTGTCTGGCATATACTGCTACCACACTCACTATCTACTCATCATAAAAGCATCTTTTGACAAGAAATTTTGAATACATACACTCGTCTTATCGCCTTCATTCACAATGAAGACTTCTAGTCTTCAACTCGTTGCTTTGGCTTCGGGCATCCACTTGGCTGCCGCCACTGTAAGTAATAACAGCTTCGGACTGATGAGAACGGGTATCCTGACATGAAGAATTTAGGGATGGTCGAATGCTGCTCCTTTCTCCTGCCCGGGTAATACCGACAACCATTGCAACCCTCAACAGAAATCTGGTTGGGATTTCAGCTCTCTGCCCAGTGGCCCTTTTGGCTCCTACAGTGATTTTGATTTCAAGGGCTGGTCCTGCAAAGATTCATTCGGAGGGGGCCTTAAGCGCGACCTCATCAGTGGACGTCACTTCCAAGACAAGTGCATTGCTGGCGTTGCTTCACCTGACAAGGAAAGCTGCCCAAGTATCTCTTGCGGTGGTGGGGGTCAAGTGGATGCTTTCTCTGTCACTGACATCCAAGTTTCGGTAGAGTTCGACTGTCAGCTTGAGTTCCACTATGGAATGGGTGATGGATCTATCTGCAAGCAAACATCTTCATGCAGCAAGAGTGGTTCAACCGTACAGAACAAGCAATGTGGTGGTGCAAAGAACGTCACTGTTGTTTACCCAACCGGTGGTTCCAATCATGGCAAGAAGCCTACCTGCAGTGTTGGTATTCACAGCGTTGGATTTGACTGCTCTACTGGCTCGAAAACTGTTCCACCTGCGACAACCACAGTTGTAGGCGTCTCCAGCCAGGCTACCCCAACCTCTGTGTTCACCCCAACCTCTGTGGCTGCTGTTTCTACTCCAGTCTCAAGCGTCGGTGGTGTGTCTTCCGTCCCATCTGCTGTTTCTACCCCAGTCTCAAGCGTAGGGGGTGTGTCTTCCATCCCATCTGCCTCTGTCGTTTCCACAGCTCCAGTTTCAAGCGCTCCGGCTCTTTCAACTCCAGCTTTCAGCAGCGGTGGCTTCTTTGGTAACTCATCTGTCCCGACTGGAGTGCAATACACGACCTCCACCATTTTCTCCACCTCGGTATCCACCATCATCAGCTGCGCTCCAACCGTTACCAACTGCCCGGCTCACTCCACGATTCTTACTACGGTGATCGTTCCAGTTTCCACAACTGTTTGCCCAGTTACTGCAGCTGAAGGTACCTCAACCGGTCCAGCCGGAAGTGGCCCAACCCCATCTGGTCCAGCTCCATCCGGCCCTGCTGGAAGTGGTCCATCCCCATCTGGTTCTCTCCCGTCCGGCCCTGCTGGAAGCGGTCCATCTTCATCCGGCCCTGTCTCGTCGAGCGCAGCCCCAGTGCAATATACGACCTCTACAATCTTTTCAACCTCAGTATCCACCATCATCAGCTGCGCTCCAACCGTTACAAATTGCCCAGCTCACTCTACAATCCTTACTACTGTTGTTGTTCCAGTCTCCACAACGATCTGCCCAGTTACTGCAACGGAAGGTGCTTCAACCTCCACCCCAGCCGGTCCAGCAGGAAGTGGCCCAACACCATCTGGTTCTTTCCCATCTGGCCCAGCTGCTTCCGGTCCTGCTGGAAGTGGCCCAGCTCCATCTGGTTCTTTCCCATCTGGCCCAGCTCCATCTGGCCCTGCTGGAAGTGGTCCGTCCCCGTCTGGTTCTTTCCCGTCCGGTCCAGCTGGAAGTGGTCCAGCCCCATCTGGCGCTGCTCCATCTGGTCCTGTCTCATCTGGCCTAGCCTCTGGCGCAAGTTCTTCTGTTTCAGTTCCATCAGGCCCTGCTCCTTCCGGCTCTGCTCCATCTGGAAGTGGCCCAGCCCCATCTGGTCCTGCTGGAAGTGGCCCGGCCCCATCTAGCTCTGCTCCAGTGCAATACACCACTTCTACAATCTTTTCAACCTCAGTATCTACGATCATTAGCTGTGCGCCTACCGTTACCAACTGCCCGGCCCACTCTACAATCCTTACTACAGTTGTTGTCCCAGTTTCCACTACAATCTGCCCAGTTACCGCAGCTGAAGGTGCCTCAACTTCCGCCCCAGCTGGCTCTGCACCAACTGGTTCTTCCCCATCCGGCCCAGCTGGAAGTGGCCCAGCTCCATCTGGTTCATCCCCATCTGGTTCTTTCCCATCTGGCCCAACACCATCTGGTCCTGCTGGAAATGGCCCAGCTCCATCTGGCCCAGCTCCAGTTGGTCCCACCTCGTCTGGCCTTGCCTCCGGCGCAAGTTCTTCAGTTCCATCAGGACCGGCTCCATCAGGCCCTGCCGGAAGTGGCCCAGCTTCAGTCGGTTCTGCCTCGTCGAGCGCAGCCCCAGTGCAATACACTACTTCAACCATCTTTTCTACCTCGGTATCCACCATTATTAGCTGTGCTCCAACTGTTACCAACTGCCCAGCTCACTCTACAATCCTTACTACAGTTGTTGTTCCGGTTTCTACTACAATCTGCCCAGTTACCGCAGCTGAAGGCGCCTCAACTTCCGCTCCAGCTGGCCCCGCGCCAACTGGTCCTGCTGGAAGTGGCCCAGCTCCTTCTGCTACCACCTCAGCCGGCTCAGCAGCGCCAACTGCTCAATGCCCAGGTGTGCTCCCTCAATGTTTGAACACTTGGATCCACACAACTGGCTGCAAGGATAATACCGATTCTTCGTGTTACTGCCCATCCTCCGACTTCGTTACCAGTGTTTATGACTGTCTATCCGCTCATGGTGCTGATGCTGATGAGGTCGCTGCTGCTCAAGCATACTTCCAAGGTATCTGTGCTCCTCACGTCTCAAGCAACCCTGCTATCGTGACTGCCGCCTCAACTGTCAGCGCCAATGGTGGTACTCCAACCAACGTTCCAGTCACTACTATCGAAGTTTACACCACACTTGTCGTGCCTTGCACTGAGTCAAACGGCCCAACAGCGACCACAACCACCATCTCCACCGCATTGACCGTTCCTCAGGTCCAGTTCTCCACAGTTACTGCTGCCGGAGCAGCTTCAACCCCCGCCGTTGCGTTGATCCCAGCTACAACAGCAGCCTATGTTGCTCCAGCCGCCTACAGCACTCCGGTATCTACAGCACCAATCACTAGTCTGGCTTCCCCTGCACCATACACTACTCCAGCGTATGTTGCTAGTGGTATTACAACCGTTGCTGTTCCAAGCAGCAATGTCACCGTTTCAATCCCATCATCAGTACCAACTGAACAGCAGACGAACGGTGCCTCGCGCAGCACCTTTAATGCAGGTGCTATTGGAGCTATTATAATGGTTGCTCTCATTGCTATGTAAAGTAAACGTGGGTATAGTTCTCATGTGTGCATGGAATGGAAATCACAGGAATTAATGGATGTGGCGTTCACTTCGATACCTCTCTATAAGTGTTTTTTGCTGTTGGGGATAGGTGGTTACCACCCCTTTTGGGATTCCCTGCTTGGGACCTTTACGGCCAGTCGGCCATGTTGCATAGTGTCCATTTGCGCTGTTGAATTTTGAATGGAAGGATGAAAGAAGTAATCCTTAATGTATACGTAATGGGGGTTGGAGGAGGTGTAAGAAAGTAGTCGAAAAATTAGAAGATGGAATACATATACTTCTACAACGAGACCACTTTAATCTTGCCTTATAATTGATGAATTGTGACATCCTTCTCAAGCAAATATATGAGCGGAGAATGTTTCGCGGTATATGTACATCGGATATCTGCTAAGTATTTGCGAAGAGCTAAACTTTTAGTCTTGGTATTATAATTTTACATCCGATAGTACGATAATAATATGATTCAATCAATCCGATATTATATAAAATCTGAAAATTATCGTAAGTGCGAGTTCACATTTGTAAATTATAAGTTCTCAAACCTTTAAAAGTTAACTATTGAGATGTGCGTCAAGGGAGTGAATGGGTTGCCGTGCTCATAATCAGCGAAGTTGCGTCAGTCCCCTTCCCACATCGTAGCCGCGAGGCTATCTTTGAACTCTCCGCCGTCAACCTTACTTTAACCTTATCGACAGATATCGCAGATTTGTTCTACCAAAGCATACCGCGTCACCAAGCAGACACCCCGTTAAGATAGATCTGTGAGCATCTATCAACATGTCGGGCCTCGAGAAAGCACTGTTTAACCTGAAGGTAAGCCCCTCCCCCGCTTCCTGCTTCTCAGCAAGGAGCATGATCTGCCTAAAAGACACCAAACAGCTACGGCAAGAAAGCCTAACACCTTTGCACGTACATCTATAATTCAGACATTGACATATCACATGAATAGTTCACTGCTAAACAGCTAAACCGACAAGCAGCCAAAGCGGGCAAAGACGAAAAGACGGAGAAGGAAAAGTTGAAGAAGGCGATCCAGCAAGGCCATAGCGACATTGCCAAGATCTACGCCCAGAATGCAATCCGAAAACAGAATGAACGGCTTAACTTGTTGAGATTGGGCAGTCGGATCGATGCTGTTGCTAGTCGGGTGCAGACGGCCGTGACGATGAGGCAGGTTACGGGGAGCATGATGAATGTGGTTAAGGGGATGGATCAGGCTATGAAGGCTATGGATCTGGAGAAGGTAAGTTCATCATCTTCGGAATTACATATTTCGTTTTCATTCTTCGGAAAGCGGAATTTCGGATGTTCACATTTGGCGGCTTCTTTGGACTGACGTATCTTGGGTGCGTAGATCTCGGCCGTCATGGATAAGTTTGAGACGCAATTCGAGGACCTAGATGTCGCTACTGGATACTATGAAAATGCTACTACGTCAGCTACAGCTGTTGGAACACCTCAGGAGGATGTTGACCGATTGATGAACCAGGTCGCTGATGAAGCTGGTGTGGAATTAAACCAAGAGATGGAAGGTGCTAAAGTTTCTGCTGCGCCTATCAAGAGTGGCCCGACGGAAGTTGAAGAAGATGGACTAGGAGAGAGGCTGAGGGCTTTACGATCTTGAGTAATGGGGGTGTGGGGATTTGCTTTGGATTTTCGGCGTTTGTTCTGTATAGCTTGGCTTTTGAGACGCTTACACATAGCGAGTGGGATATTTTTGTGGTGCTTGGTGGATATATATGAATAGCTGATCTGAAATGACAAGTATAGATTTGATAATCATTCAACCCTGTTAATGTGAACGAACACACGAACAAGATAAGAGTGAGGAACTATATGTGTTGACGTAGCTTGGTTCTGATCTTGCTACAATTTCCTTTTCAGCGAAGGATATCTCATACTTTTATTTCAAGATTACGAAAGGCGAATGCAGAGTAGTAGATAACAGATTCATCAGAAACTTTTGGTTTTGTAGATGCACACCTATCGTCGAAATTGGCCCAGAATTAACTCGATCGCTCAAATCAGGAAAGGCGCCACTGCCACCCTATTTTAGCGCCAACTTTGACGTCGTGAACATTAACTACTTGTGTTTCCAACTCATATTTTGCCAACATCAAGTGGTTGCGTTCATTCTACACTTTACAATAATTTCGAAGCCGTAGCCTAGATGGTTTTGAGTGAAGCCTCTGATGCTAGCTTCTTGTTTAGACGTGGCTGCACATTAGTTCTATTTTTGCGACTTGTTGGGACGACGGATTTTCAGTGAGGTCTATAAGTCGAGTAGCACTGGTTTCAAGTTATTTTCCCCTAAATGATGCCCTCGGAGATTGGGCGTGGATCCAATTTCAAGCAGGTTGGCAATATGCTCGGAAATTCTTGTGGAATATGAGCCATACGGATTCATGCTGGATTTATATGATCCGTAAAATCTGGATGTGAAAGCTGTGCATTATCCTGATGTGCCTTTCCCCAAAACCACAACTGCTTTTATCAGCGGTTGTTTGAGTGAAGATCGCGACTCTCGGCTTGTGCGAATGAAATTTTTCTTCTGAATGAGTGCCTCCTCCATTGGACTTTCATCAGTAAGAGAAGTCTTGGGATAGCTGTAAAGGCCCGCTTGAACGCAGATATCAACCGTGGCATTTGTGGTATCACCGAGATTCTCTGACAAGATTGGTATGCCTTCCGTGGACTCTGCTGTCATCGTTTTGGGATCAAATGGCGTCCCAGGTTTCTCGATAACGATTTCATAATTTTCAGTATTGAGGAGCGAGTCTGCTTTCGCTGTTAAAGCTTTTGTGAACATATCGACGAATTGTCGTTGACGCTCTTTCCAATCATTTCTGTTTTCTCCCCATGCTGCAAAGCCATCATATGAACTCTCCGTTTGAGTCTTTAGATGTTTTGTGTAAAATGGAGCGAGAATTTGAGATAACTTAATTGCCAGAGGTTCCGCTATCTTTGGGATGAGGCGATTCCTAAACTCCTCACTCTCCATTAGGGCAGAATGTGAGGACAGCTCAAGATTCCTCAAGGCAATTGCACCATCTGAATAATTAGTTTCATCTCTCTTATTTAATATTATGAGCTGCATACCTTGGGTTACAAGTTGTCTCTGATACATCTCTAACAACTTTGAATGTGTCAGGTCGAGACCAGGAAAGTCTGTCTCATAAACCCAATTTCGTAAAGTTGAACCTATAACAGCACGCACGATTGCTTGCGGGCTCAATTCTGAAAGTGCGGATTTGATTGTCTCTTTGCTTAGCAGACCCACATTCATATCAACACCTAAGGCTTCATAGACCAATCTTTCAAGCTCTGGGTATCTCTCCAGGTCTGGGATAGAGAACATTTTCGAGGTGCTATGTCTTATAGTGAACTGCTTCCCATAGTAATGAGCACTCATGAAATTGTCCGTCACTCTCTCCTTTTCAAACCTCTCATGAGTTGCTCTAATTTTGGTGAAGCGCCCTAAGGTCAATCTATCTCTGAGCTTTTTTTCCAGCTCTCGGATATACTGGTCCTTTTCTTCGATCAGTTGTTCATAAGCACCGCCGCTGTTTTTGTCCCTTTGTTTCTGTGCTAAGGAGAGGAAATTATTCTTCTCCCAAATCCGGTCTACCTTCCTCTTCTCTTCTAGTAATTCATCTTCTTTTTGGCATAGCCTCTCTTGAAGCTCTTTGATTGTTGCTGATGCGTCTTCGAGCTGTGTCTGATGGCTTGCTTCTGATAGCTTGTCATTATCCGTGTTTTGATGCGGACCCTTACGCTTTGGTTGATTCAATGTCTCGACCGTACGGCTTCGTTTATTGGTACAGTTGGTATTACCTCTGTTCCGACGATTTTCAATGCATAAAATTTCCTGATCGCTATTGCTATCTTGGCTGTCATTCACCGTCGATGGAGGTTTTCCAACGTAGGGTTTCACATCTACGTATTCCGTAGAGGTTGCCTCTGTTGATGAGATGGCTTGACATTCCGATTTGTTTCTCTCTGGAGATTTAACTGAAGTCTATGCAGACATTAGCATCTCTTCTATCTACATATTACTAATCATTAACGAACCTTTCTGATCAAATCGTTCCGATTCGTAGTGATATTGATAGTAAATGAAGAGACACTTGGATTACTTTGCTCTACAGAGCTACGAGGTCTGAGAGATAAGTTCGTGTCGTCATCTTCATCCATCCGGATAGTTGAGATAGATCGCGATTTACTCTTCATTGGGGGCTGCAACCGTTGAGAGCGGCGAGTGCGATGCTCTCCAGAACTGAATTTCTCTTCTAATCGACTTGATGCCTCCTCGATGTCCTTAATTACTTCCTCATTAAGCCTCGTAAGGATTGACGAGCCCTGATTAAACAACTCGGTCCATTTCTTATCAGGAAGCTCGTTGCTACCATAGCTATCCCACAGCCTACTTAGCTTGGAGTTAACCTGTCTCAAGGTAAAATATTTATCTCTAGACTTCTGCAAGTATTCAAGGACAGTCATATCAAATTCTAATTCATCATGCTGTACTGTATGATTGAGCCAGGCAATGAGTTCAACAACATCTTCAACTTCCCAAACCTGCTGAGTGGGAGTTGGATTCCTCTTCCTTTTAGCCATATTGTTGCTTCAATTGCTATGTAAGATTACTTCAAGAAGGTCTGGTGAAGACGACAGACTACCTATACTGAGTTCCCGATGATGAGCAGCGAGGCTCCCAGAGGGTTTGTGCATAACCAACAATTTGTGGCGCAGCCCATTTACCTGGGGCGGCCTCAACGTCGGCCCTGCGCTCGAACGAGTTCAATGGGAAGTTATCGCTCCTGTGACTATTCTAACAGTTCTTATTCAATATCATCCAATGGATTTCCAACTGCTGCAAGTTATTGAATCTGATCTTGCGCCACCAACATGCGGAACCGTAACAACTACTCCCCTTTTCTACAGCACATCACAATGCCGACCTCAAGGACGATGTTAGGCAACACGAAGGGGATAAGACAACCTTACTCCATTGGGAGCCTCCTTATACAGAGAGGAACCTTGGCTTAAAAGGTATATATAGTGCAAAAGGTAAGCATCTTTTCTACATGCTAACAGCGGGATACTCATCGAAACTTCTAGGTTCATCCTTTACTTTTAATCCTTCCAAAACTGCCTATCGCCGTACTTGGGTTTCTTGGTACTTCAAAGGCAAACCGTTGTCTTATTTTTTTGTGTAAAAATAGCCGTATCTATATTGATATCGGCACGTCGAAACGTACTATTTTATAGTTGTTTCTTTATGACAGCCTTACTGAGATCATGACTTCTTCCTATATTCGGGGGTTTTCAGAAGCATCCGATTCAACACTCCGACCGGAGTCTGAAGTACCGCCCGACTTCATGACAGAGGGACCAAGAATGTCGTCGACACCACAGATGTCCAACCAGTCAAATGAGCATGCAACAACTCAAACTCGCTTTATCGTTGCAACGGACTTTGGAACTACCTTTTCATCCGTTGCATTTACGAAAATACAAGGTCAAACTGCCAGTGAAATTACCAGCATAGTTAATTGGCCTCATGATCCAACTGTCAGTGGTATGAAGAGTCTACAAGTCCCCTCAGAAAGCTGGTACACTGCTAGCATTCACAATAATTTACCAACCTATGAAGAGGACGACATACTTAATGAGCCTTTAAATGAAAATAAACCTCTTGAGGCATTATATGATGACGAGGATGAAAACGATTTTGGATTCCCAATCTCCAGAAACGAAGCAACACAAGAGGACCACGAAATGACAGACACAGATCTCCAGGGAGATATTGAGCCGTCTCGACCACCTTCTATCTGGGGATATGATATTCAGGCAAAGCAGCTTTCCCCTGAGAAAGATCGGATCCAGTTTGTAACTATTGCTATGTCTAAGTTACTGCTAGACAATAGTGAGCACACGCAATCCTTTCGAAACGATCTTATCAAGCCATTGAAGAGGCTTAAACAAGCCAGATTGATAAAAGAGGATGAGGATGTCATTGCTGATTACATTACTCACCTATTCCAGCATACAAAGGAGCAGCTATTATCTTTTTATGGTCTGGACGATTCATGCGCCGTAGAGCATGTGTTTTGTGTCCCAAATGCGTGGTCACCAAAGGCATTGCGTATCATGCAAAAATGTATTCAAACTGCGGCGCAAGCGTCAAATTTTGGGAGTCTAGATAATTTGTTCATTGTTTCCGAACCAGAGGCAGCTGCAACATTTGTATTGGAAAGGACTCAGTTGATCAGCGTGAGATACATAAAAATTATTGTATATTTTTACTGAACAAGTGCTAATTTTAGCAGGCTGCCGAAACTTTTATGATCATCGATGCCGGTGGAGGTACGGTAGATGTTACTACATACTCCGTTGAACGAAAATTCCCATTAAGATTGATTCGAGAGGTTGTTGAAGCTAGTGGTATGAACTCCTGAGGAATAAAAATATAACGTTGCTGATTAATAGTAGGTGGATGCTACGGTTCCAGCTTTCTCAATCTTAACTTCCGAAAATATTTAGAAGAGAAGCTTGGTGAAGAGACGTATCTAGATGAAGAGGCATACCCAATTAAAAGAAAAATTGATGAAGTTATGGTTCAATTTGAGAACCAAATAAAGAGAACCCTGGATCTTTACAAACCCGATATCAGGACATCAATCAGAATTTCAGGGCTTNAAAAAAAACCGTAAAAAGGGATTCGAACCTCATGAACTTATTTTGAGACAGTGAGTCATAGATATCTTTGCAGAGCTTCTCTAATGCAGTTATACAGTGGTGACTACTTCAAAATATTCAAACCCATTCTCAGTGGTATCAAAGATTTAATGGAAGAGCAACTCGTCCGAGCTTATGAAGCCGGAGTTTTAGTTCAGGTACTTTATATCCCATTTCTGTATATCCCTTTGCTGCTGAATGTCAGTCAAAAATAGAAAGTTATCCTTATTGGAGGGTTTGGCGCATCTCCTACGTTGAGAAAATATCTCAGCATAACATTGGATCGTTTGAACAGTTCTGGGGCGAGTTATATGGAATCAGAGATTCGGCTAGTTAATCCTGTGGCTCCGTAGGTCTAATTTTAGTTGTTTGAGGTTTGCATGTCTAATATATCGGGACTAGAGAGAATGCCGTTGCCCTTGGTGCAGCTATGAGGGCATTGAACAAAGAGAAAGGGCCTCACAGAATTACCAAATCTAGCTATGGGTTTCTGAGGACTGAAGCTTATGAGCCAGACGAATGGGAAGCTCACAAAGCACCTATACGACCACGCATCGACAAGGTTGATGGACAGAAGTATGTGGAGAACACAATTGACTGGCTACTGAAGAAGGTAAAACATACTATATCTAAACAAATTTATCCCGGGCAATGCTAATAATTAAAACCAGGGGACAGAACTTAACCCACGTCAAACATTTCGTATCCAAACCTACCATCTCTTCCCTGTCCATAAGAAAAGATTCATATGTGAGGAGCTACTTTTTGTTTCAGATGTCGCTACGGAATCACATTATAGGCGTAACCATCCGAAAAATCAAAAGGGTAACAATCGCTTCTACCTTTCCAATCTCACAAATGTATCTCTGACACTTTGAAGTTAGTACAGTTGCCGGAAGGATTGAAGTGGACATGACGTTCCTCAGAGACGAGGGATACATCTCAGTAATCTATCCTAAGCCTGGAGAGAAAGGGCAGCCTCATTACAAGGTTGAGTTTGAGCTTCTCATGATTATCGACGGTCGTAACTTGAGATATGAAGCTAGGTGGCCTGCAGGAGGTGAAGTTAAAGATCAAGGAGAGATTTCTATTGCTGCTGCGTTCGAGCCAGGAACAGAATGATGATATGTGAAGTAGAGTCCTCCATAGTTTTGTATCTTTCCATATTGTTCGCAATTAAAGATTATCGTTTGCCTACTTTTTGGGATTTCTCTAAGCTCGGGCAGTTGCTGTTTACAGGTGCTAATATATCCTGCTCACGCACCTTCAACACAGTAGAGAGGTCAAACAGAAAACAACGTTAATACGAAAACGACTAATGATTCACACTTATCAGCTGGAATTGCTGAAGATAGCAAATTGAGAATAATCTTGCATGGTGATTTAAATAACTGCTTTGATGGTTTAGGTTGAGGGTCTTGCCCAAAGGCTGCTTGATTCGCTTCAAACGTTGATTTTAGAGTCATTAGATCTCATTACATACATAAACTTGCAACAGCAGTAATGTCCCTCTTGATCATCTCCTGACATGTCTGTATCTTAGTAGAAAGATTTGGATCTCCAATGATTCTAGCTGCATTCTTTACTTCTCTGCAAGTTTCATCTAATCTTGTAATAACTCTTACAATAGCCCTCTCAAGTGCATTGGTAAGATCAGTGATGTTCTTGAAACTAATACCTCTAGCCCATTCGTAAACGACTTCCATTGAGATTAAATAGAGGTCGAGATACGAAATCATTAGAATCATCCGCAGAGAGTATTACTTGGTGAGAGGTCTGACGTTCGTTGACTTTTTCTAAGATCTCAATTATGGCTTTTATTCCTGCTTCGAGATTGCTTATTAAGTTGGGTACTACATCTGTGATGTTTCTGCTCCAATTCACGCTTTAAACTTTCTTCATCTGGTTTTATTCGTTTTCGCAGTCGCTGTTCTTCTAAGATATAGTCAACCCAATCGTCGTCTGCCTCGTCTAGAGATTTAAAGGCTAGATTGACTTTTTCTAAAGTCTCTACGAGATCTGGGACTATTATGGCCAGCTCAACTTATCTTACTGCCTGTCTAGGCAGATATGTCGAGGTATTGAGTCGTTATTTATTCGAGGTTTGCGGATATTCGACATCATACGTAAAGAGCAAGTCTTAACTCCCCACTACCTGTAAATAGCTCAACAGGACTATGTTGGAACAATAATTATACATTCAGCAAAAGAAGCTATCATAAAATTTTCATTTCATTACCACATCCCTATGTATAATACGCCATGCAATGCATTTGATGATCCTGTATACCCATGTACGCCGAACCCCACATTACCCCTCGTTACCACATACCTTCCATAGCTGCCATAGCTTCCGTGTCATTATCCATTGCTTCCATAATATCCACATCATCCATGAAATCATCTTCTTGGGATACAGCTGTTTGAACCGGCTTAGAAACGGGTTGTGACTTTCTTGGTTCAGCTAATAGCATCTCCTCCTCTGCCAACAGAGCGTCAAGATCATCTTCAGGAGGGACTTCATCATTTGTTATAGCTGGACCGAATATACTCGGGACTGCTGGGACTGAGGTCGTATCTGCTTGAGGTTGGGCAGCTCGACTAGGTCTTGGTGTTGCATCATATAAGTCGTCCATTTCAGGGACAACTTCTGGCGTCTTCGGTCTAGTACTTGCCGCCTTCTCAAATATTGGCGCAATTCCCGGAGCAGTTTCAGTTCGAGTACTGCTCTCTCGTGGTGGAAGTATAGGGTCTTCAAACAGTGAAGTCTCTAGCTCTGGATCCTTAGGTTTGCCTTCATTAATCCATTCCATCCTCATCATCTGTACCCGTTTCTTATGGCCCGCCTTTTCCACCATTTCTAGGGCATCAAGAAATTTTGCTTTCGGGAATAAGCCGTCTAACCATAGCTGATAAAATTCGAGAAGTCGGGCGGCATCAGAGTACTACACCCTTAGTTAATTCTGCGCCATTAAATAGAGAATCCAGAGTCCAAACCTCGTGTCCTTTGCCTTTGAACTTTAGATGCTTCGCTTTATTCCTTAATCTTGGAATTCCAGCTGAAGAAAGGAGTCTATAGCCTGAGTCAACAAAGTTCAATTGATAGAAAGCTGTATAACACAGACCTGTTCTCATCCAGCTTCACACGAGGAGCCCTCGGTTTTCTGGTGATCTCAACTTCTTCATCAATACCCAATCCATCTGCAGCTTTTTGCTTCTTCGAATTTTGTTTTGAGGCGTTTGCGTTGTCCACCGACTTAGGATCAGTCGCCCGTGCATCATCTATATCGTAGTTAAAGATGTCGTCGAAGTCGTCATATTCATCTCCTCCAGCAGTAGGTCCACCACTTGGAAGAGGCCGGCTTGAGCTATCTATAGAAGCCATAGTGAAGTTGATTGCAGAATAAAATTCCAAGAAAATTAAACAGGGATAATCAATCCATTCAACAGCTGAAGAAATGAGACTTGACGATAATAATTATTATCTCGAAGCTCTTTACACGATCGCGTCTCAACTAGGAGGAGACGCGTTTAAGGCACAAATTATTTATCCTGAGGCATAGATGGTCAAAGCGTCCAACTACAGCTTTCGGCATGAGACAGACGACATGGGATCTCAACACGAATTGAGCCCTCAATTGTGTCAATTGCAGCATCAAAGATGTCGAACTCAGAGGAGCGGGTCTTCTTACCAGCGAAGAAGATCCAAACAGACTATCCAGTGAGTTCCCCGGCCATGTCTACCCGCCGAATCTCAAAGCTAACTTACCTCTCCCCACAGCTCATTGACAGTGATCCGTACGATTCCCACGAGCCACTGGTCTTAATTGAGAAATGCTAACAAGTAATAGACACTTTAAGAGAGTAGTTAGATATGCTCGCCCTTCAGATTACGCGGCCGGAGCGGCAACGGCTGCTGCAGGACCGGGATTGATGATGCTATGGGAGAAGATTTCACCATCACACGTCGGAAAGGGAGGGTTTGCACCGATCATGCGACTCACCGGAGTCATTGGACTGGGTGCCGGATTCCTACTATGCTACCAGAGATCGATACGTACGTCCGTCCCCTCGATATTTGATGCACATTGGAAAGGGTTCGTTGAAGTTTTAACTAACTTGGGAACTTTATAGTCCGATTCTACGGTTTCACGGAGAACAAGCGAGAAGTGGATATGGACATGAGGGAGATGGTTGATAAGGTCAAAAAGGGAGAGCCGTTGTATGGAACTAGTACTTTAACGCCATACATGCAAGGAGTAGCGAGCCGAAACTCCAGATACTCCGGGGTATTCCTGCATGTTATTCCATGGTTCAACTTCGTCAACCATAACCAGCATGGAATTGATACGGCAAAGTACTATCAGCAAGCGGAGAGAGAATTAGAGGCTGAGAGAACTAGAGCGTAAATTAAATGTGGGGACTAGTGATGGTGCAATGGATGCAAGTTTGTATATATTTGGGAATTTCTCTTGGCTTGATCATCTTCCATTGTCCTATAACTCCGTGTTCTGAGAAATGCTCCGACAGAATTAATCTCTTGTATAGTTGCATCTCATTCTTGCTCTGTATATCAAGATTGCGTACAGACCCAGAGCTACCCATAGAAAGAGACGCATTAAAGTGATTACACGTCACAAAAAAGATATTCTTATATTAACCGTTTCCAGCCATACTTTTGCTCTCAGTCAAAGGTTCAACTTCAAGTTTCAATACCCGCTCTTTCTTGCTCCTCGGTTCCGGTGCTATTTAAGGCGTCAGCATCAATTCAGAACAACGATACTACTCAGACTCATCCTCCTCCTTTAAAAGCAAATATCAAAGGAAAGGGCGCAATGTGTAAGAGACCTACCTCTCTCATTCTCCTGCACATAAAACCTCCTCAGGAGCACAATAGCCTCCTCCCTCAGCCATCCGCCACTTGCCTCATAATCCCCTTCTTCCTTCCCACTCCTCTCCGCCGCACCATTACCACGGTGAATATTCAACACCCCACCTGTACCACCGAATTTATCATTCGTAGCCCCGTAATAGACCTTTCGGATGCCAAATTGCCGTAGCAGACTAGCACACATAATGCACGGCTCAACCGTAACGTAGAGATCGCATTGCTTGAGTATATCGGGGCTGTATTTCCTCTTGATGGGCACCTCCTCTTTCCTTTCTCCTTGTGATGAGAGATTTTGGGAATCTTTATCTGAGGAATCTAAGCTATTTTGCTCAATTTTCGACGATTTCAACTCTTCAGATTCTAGTGGTTGAGAGGCTGGCTGTGATAGTATGTCTGAAATCGCCATGAACTCGGCATGGCGTGTGCCGTTGTAGGTCCTATTCGTGGCGTTCATACCTCTGCTGATGATTTGGCCTTTATATACAAACACACATCCCACGGGAGTCTCTTCCGTTTTCAGTGCGAGCTCTCCCTATAAGGAATGTATATGTGAGGATTGTGGTTGTTAGATGAAGTGAGGGACATACACACCATAGCGAGAGCCTCTCGCATGAATGACAGATGTTTGGCTCTTTCTTCTTCCGTCATGGTGGCATTTTGTTCTGTATTGGCTGGACTGGTGGTTGATGATACCGATTCCATGGCTGTGGAGACTTGAGTTATTTGTTGATATACTTAAAACCCGAAGATTGTGGCAACGAGATTTGCCATATGGACTCTTTTTTACTTCAAGGGTGTGCCATTTCTGAGATGTACATATTCCACCATAAGCTCTATAGTTTCAAGTTCTAGTTAATCTTATGAAAGGATGTAGTTCATTATGTGAACCTGTCAAGATGATATCTTTCTGAAAATTCGGTTCTAAAAATCTCAAGCGACATAAAAAAACTTATAAGAATTTAGTATAGCTACACTCATAACATATGAAGAATGGTCACTATGATGAGAGTTATGATTCTTTAAGGATACTAAGATAGAGTTATTTCAGATCATCATGTAAAACTTTAAATAAATTTTTTTTTACAACAAATGTGAGTGCTTAGAATCTCTGCCTATAACAGCAGTACCATCATCATCATCAACGAAGCGCTGCTTGTGGAACCCGTAAAAGTAACTTTCAATTTTCTACACTACATACCAAACTAAAGATTACGATACTCTAGATTAGAAATAATTTTCCCAAAGAATTCTCTTGCAGAATCTTGAAAACTCGCAAAATTCAACAAATGCCGTCCAAATGATCTCTCCTCAGCCCCGCATGCTTAGCTCAACAGCCTAAACTATCACATCTCTCACTTCTGTCAAACCCAAGGACAGAAAATCATCCCGGCCCGACCAGAGATCGCATTTCTCCACATTTCCCCAAGAAAATAAAATCAAAAAGTACAACAATAAAAGTTTGCGGAGAAACAGGGGAATTTATCCGTGGCGAGACGAGGAGATGGAAAGCAATCAATCTGAAGAGGGCAAGCGGGTAAAACGTTAATATATTCTGCACGCAACTTGGACGGGCTGAGGAGGCTGGGGTTATGGGGAGGAAGGGGAGGTCTCAATTTCTCAACTTCTCAAGTCTATTTGTTTATGGACGCAGAGAAGTGACTATTTTTACGACGGGAGAGTGTTCGAGTTTCTTCTTTGGCTCCCGCATAACTATTCCATATTGTTGACGGCTGATGTATTTCTGATGTATTTACGGAGTATTGCTCAGTAGCAATTTTTTTTGGAGATNAAAAAAAAAAAGAGGCATAGCATAAACTGGAGTTATGGAAATACCCCGCGGGGTTAATTAGGAGTGTATGGCATATAACATTGATCGTACGAAAGAAAGTACTTCGATGTCACCCCTCCACCGGAGACAATTCTGCCAGAAAATGAGACGAGGAGATTCGGCCCACGGCGGTACTTCTCTCCAGGCCACAACCCTAAGTCGGGTTCACTCCACAAAACTCTAGATTGTTATTATATTATATTCACCAAAGGAGTCTAGTTCCAAATCTAGAATTAAAGGCGCTTCAAAAAGAGTTATTACTTATGTTTGTGTAATCATGGTGCATTGTTGCGTTAATTTGCGGGTGAATTGAGCAAAGAGAAAGCTCTTCCCTTTCCTTCTGGTCTTGATTTACGGGGAGGAATAGGGGGAGGAGGGACAGAACAAATTTCTTCTGGAGTCCCGTGCTGCACAGAAATACAGCATTTGCAATTATTAGAAAAATATGTGGGATAATTACTCTGCAAGCCCTAGAAAAGTACCGTATCTTACTCATAACGCCAGCATAAAAAAAGAAAGGAAGAAAGAAAGTCGCAATTTACACGATTGGCACGCAAAATGGCCTGAAATCGATGTGCCCGTGGTAGGTGAGCGGTTGCCTGTAATTGGCCAATTACTCTTCCCAATTGATCCAAAAGATTACTGTGTTGTGCGTTAGAGATTATCTGACGTTGCATCTGCAGCACGTTTTTTTTGGGGCTGTAATCGTGGCAAAAGTTGGTGGGATTCCGCGGATCTGGGGATGATTGGCCCGAAGGCCGTACTTCTGATGTGCTGGTTGGCAATGGAGTACATTGTGCTTCCATCGAATGGATCTTCGTATTGCTGAGAGAGCTGAGAAAAGTTGTACGAAAGAGATGCGGCGCACGCACACCCACACATACACACACGCGCACACTCAGACAAAATATCGTAAATAAAACACACCCTTCTAAGCCAAAGGATCAAAAGGAGTTTACAGTAAAAAGGCAAACTGATTATTGACTTGTCGCCACTTGTGGTGCTTGGACGCTCATGCACGAAATCGGGAGAGGAATGAAACGTGCTGCTGAGGACGGAAGCTGATTCATCGTCCTTCTCCCTCCCTTTTGTCCTTTCTTCCTCTAGGGGGGCTGCCGGGCTGCTGAGGACTCCACATCGTTGCACGCTCACGAGAGACTTGTCCGAATCGAAACGGCCGAAGGGTGAATTATGCGTAGAGACACACAAAGAAAGGCACGTTACAACACACACACACACACAATGACTGGAAAGGAGTCGAGTTGCAGCAGCGGCACAATCTTACTGCATTATTACTGTACTGTATTATTTGTACGGGCTTTCTGCGGTCAGCGACAAAGGCCGAGAAATGGAATCTTTCCTCTGCCTTCTCTCTCTCTCGCTCTCGCTCTCGCTCTCTGCAATGTCAAGAAACTCGGCCCCGCTGCAATTGCGCAGTCAAACCCTCGCTGCTGGCTGAGACGCAGGGGTGGCTAAATTTGGCTCCACCCCCCTGCTTCCCGCATCCGCCTAAATGTCTGGAACGAGGCCGAGCACGTTTTTGAGGGTGTGCTGCCTAAATTATGAGGCACAAACACCCCTTAAGCGACCGCTGGTATCTGGACATAAGAAGAGGCCACATCGCCCGTTTCCATCACTCCTTCTATCATACCACCAAGACCAGCAACCACTCCGGCCTACTTCCATCACCATTGGCCAGGTACCCAGTGACTGCAAGTGACTCCATCCTGAGTCTTAAAAAGGTGCAATTCTGCTGCCTATCTTCTCCCGTGACTCACCTACGCCAAAAAGGCCACCTGTCCAGTTCAGCATGGGCTTCACCAGTCCGTACATGTACTGACGGCGAACGGCGATCCTCGCTCATTCAGTCTTAACAACATTGAAGTAGTCATCATCATCAGCTTATTCGAGTAGACTTCAAACCTCTATTCACAATGTCGACTCCAAACCTCAAGTTCGAGCATTCACCCTCCGAAAGCCTCGCCGACTCCTTCGTCTCCACACCTGGCACTCAGTACCCATCACTCTTTGCCGGCACGATGAATCCATCTGAGGCCATGACACCTCAGTCGATCGGCGACAGCGAGCTTATGTTCGGGAGTAACCAACCATCGCCCGAAGTCGAGTCACCGACGCCAGAGAAGAAGCCAACAAAGAAGAGAAAGTCCTGGGGCCAACAACTTCCTGAACCCAAGACCAACCTTCCGCCAAGGTACATACCTTGCTCTACAGCACTATGATTAAAAGCTTTAAGCTAATGTAATGTAGGAAACGAGCAAAGACTGAGGACGAGAAGGAGCAGCGACGTGTAGAGCGGGTTCTCAGAAACCGTCGAGCAGCTCAGTCGTCAAGAGAACGAAAGCGACTCGAGGTGGAAGCCCTCGAGGCCGAGAAGCGCAGGGTTGAACAAATTAACCGCGACCTTGAGCTTCGACTGGCTGACATGGAGGCTAAGAACTTGATGCTTCAGCGTGAGCTGGAGCAATTCACCGGCCTCCGCTCTACCGTATCCTCTCCTCACCACCCAGAACAATTTAATCAAACACCAACACCAGTCACATTCTCACAAGAACTATTTGGTTCTCAAGACGCAAAAACCACCACCACCACCACCCAACCCTCCGTTGACTCCCACTCGGTCGAGTCTACAGTCCGAACCGTCAACCCCGCCTCCCTCTCCCCCAAACTCCGCCCTATCGTAGAGTCTTCTTCCAACGCCAGTTCCTCCGATATGACACAACATCCTGCCGCGATGTTGTGCGACCTGCAGTGTCAGTCGGACGAACAACGGCCCTGGACGCAAGCTTCGATAGCGACAACGACAACGATCTCTCAAATCCTAGCACTAAGTCTATGGATAACGTGGACTACACAAGCTATTTCGACCTTCCTCACGCCTCTTCGTCAGATCATCTACTCCTTGAGAACGGGATCCTCCCTCTTGCCGACTCCTTCGATCTTAACTACGATCATATGGCTGGCGACCACGACGGCGTCCTTGACGACTTCAACATTAACGACTTCCTCCATGGTCATGACGACCTCATCGCGCAGCAAACCGCAACCGATTTTCAATCTTCGGATTCGCTTGCTGAGACGACTGCTATCCTGCAGCCCCCATTTGGCGCGTCCTCTTATGGATGCGACGATGGAGGCAATGCGGTCAGTGTCTGAACAGCTCAAGCTTTCCGGTGACTGGAAGATGGATGCGGGGAGTGCGCGTGAGCATCGCCATGGTGATGTAGGAAGCTCGCCAACTGTTGAAACACTCATGACGTTGTTATGGGCCATCAAGGTCATTGATCGGGAAAATCAACAACGATCGAAGGAATCGGAGGCGAGAGATGGAAGCACCAATGTAGCCGCAGAAGTCAGACAGGCGTGTGGAGAGCTGGATGCCATGTTCAGACAGAGAAGAAAAGTAGGGGATGATGATAGTACGGAAAGAGTTCTAAGATTTCCTTTGTCGAGAGCTGGCGACGGTGGCGGGATTGTGGGTACAACAGGCCAAAAGTCGCTGGGGGATTATGGGTGTCCGGCGTTTGATCAACGGGATCGGAATTGATATATTCAACATTTTTAACGATCTCACTTTTGTTGCATCCTGTGTATCATAAAACCTTTTAACGAAATGTTCTATATAATTCAATTGACATTGATTGTCTGATTAATGTGTTTTGCAATCTGCTCATGTGATCTGATCCTACCTTGTTTTGTTGATACCTGCTGCAACTGGAAGTGTTCTAGAAAGATTATGAACCTCCCTTTTCAAGATTCTACTTGCAGGGATAATAATAAGTTAACGTAGCAGATGCAAGTCAGATTAAGCGTAAGCGTCAGCGTCAGCGTAGCCATTAGCTGCCTTATCTCTTTTCTAAAATCCAACCTCAGATTATACTATAGATAACGTTATTGCTTGTAGTTCATTACAGTATTTATCTCTTTATCTGCTACAGTAACATGATGGCATGATCTCTTGATTAACCCAGATATCCTTTCCCCGTGTGTAGAGTACCGAAAACCCTGGCAGCCCCCCAAAGATTCGTAACCGTACATCTGTCCTAGAAGAAAGGACACCATCCAATGTACATGCTAGCCAAGAACTTTGCATTGGTAGCTTGCTTAATCAATTCATCGACTTGTCCCTCCACACTGAGTGGTACGCTCTCCCCAGGTAGCAAGCCTTTAACTTTCCGTTGAATGCTATCTAGAACCCCCTGGGCTGTGGTGGGAACTACGACGCCATTGACCCCCACCACGGGATCCTTTCGCTTCTTATCCTTCCTTGCGATAAGATCCAGTGTGGGATCGTGGACGAAGGCATCTAGAATCGTCATTAGTGTCTCGCCATTTTGGCGGAGTAAATTGAGCGTGAGTTCCGAAGACTTCCTGAAGGGTCCTTCGTATCCGTATGCACCCATCGCATCAACCATATTGTGTGTAAGTCGGAATGGCACGCGTTCTGGCTTCTGGAATGTGAGGCCTTTGTCGAAGAGACAGTTGAAGTCGACATGGAATGTCCCGCCATTTCCTTCCTCAAAGAGAATGTTCTCTCCATGACGGTCGCCTAGGCCCAGAATAGTCCCTACCATGGACATGACGGCACAGGACCGTGTGTAACGAAGTCTCGCAGCAAACCAAGCGGAGGGTTCAGGGAACTGCTGTACAAACCACAGATGGAAGACAGGAGGAAATTGAGAGAGGACTTTTTCAGTGAAGAAAGGGAGTTTGTCTGGTGCTTTGCAAGCTTCTTCGCAGAAGACCTCAATTTCTCTATAGTTGGGGGATATGCCCATAGGTCTGTAGAGACTAAGAAGAATATCACGGAGGGTTTTGAGACCGTCGACCCATTCGATTAGGCCGCATTCTTCATTTAAGGGGGTCACTGAATAGGTCTTGATGTATAGTTTACGGCGACTTGATTCGGCATCCTTCTTCAATAGGCGATTGATCATGCCATTGAATTCCATGAGACGCTGATCTTTCCGCAGATCGTCCTTTGGCTTGCAGAGAAGGCCGTAATCTTTGCCATCGGATCCACGGGCTGTGATTTTTCGTGGTCTTTGAAGAGAGCCAAGAACCAGTACTTCATCTTGAAATCCTGTTATTGTTATGACCTCTCTTGAGAAAGCCTTGTGGGTGTTGACGTTATCCGTCAGAGTTGGAAGAGTTGCTGCCAAAACGCTCTCTATCGGAACTGCTAGGAGACTAGGTGTACAGACTTTGTGATTGAATTTTAGATCCTTGGATATGCTCGCTTTCACATTTCGATTCCCTGGGAAGTCGCCAGCAGTACACACCATCAACAGTTCGGCAGTAAGCCTTTCGCCCACCTTCACCATTAGTTTCAGGTCAAAGTCAGACGCGCCATTCTTTTTTGAGTTGTTTCGAAGGGCATTCAAGAGGAGCGTGCCACGATGTTTGCGTTCTGGTTGTGTGGAAGTGCTCACAGCTAATAGTGCCCAGAGAGCGTGTTGTGGATGGGCAGATACTACTTTGTATATGATTTGCTGTAAGTAATTATACACCTCAATGTTTGGATGTGCAATTCGAGCAACGATCTGCGGTAGTGCTGTATAGAAGATGTAAGCCGGCATCCTACTGATATATTTAGTGAATCGAGTATGAATCATGGAAAGTTGCTCTTTGCGTAGATTCGTAATCTTGGCTACAAATTCCTTACCGACCCCATATTTGGGGTCGAGAGGCTTGTTGACTTGTGTCCCTAGGTCAAGCCAGAGCGTAATGATACGAGGTAGGGTTTGGTATATGTACTTGGTACCGTAGAGTAGAGCTCGTAGATAGTTTTCAATGACTAGCCTTGCCATTTCTCCTGTCAGATATACTTCGGCTTGCTGCTCCGGCGCCAGTGTCTTTTCTGACTCCAGCAGCTTATTGTAGTGTCGACCGAGGTAATAATGTCCTTTTTCCCAAGCCCGATGCTTGCTGGCTGCGAGCTGATATTGAGATCGCACTGCATTAGAATGTGTCTGTCCTGCGCTGTCCTGCCATTTCGCGAGGAGTAAGTGTGCCCGTGCTGTGAGTAGATTCTGTTGTTGTTCGGCTTCTTCGTCATTAATAAGAGTGGTGATCTTAATGTTGACGTTATGCGAAATGAATGCATCATTATTAATGGCACCCTGCAAACTTTGAATAGCGTTACGATGTTGTCCTTCCATCCAGAGGAGGCGAGCATGTTCGATAGTCGCTGATCGGTCTCCAAGCTGTGAAGCATGTAAAACGGCATTGAAAGATTGATTTATAGCGTTGTCTTTCCGAGCAATCTTTGCTGTTGTAAGCCATGCTGAGGCAATATCTTCCGATTTAAAGTCAAGGCTATGAAATCAGTATATTTGTAAAATAGATGTAACGACTACAGCTCACCTTGATAATCGCATAGCTGCTCGTCTAATGCCAAGTACATATTGCTTGTCGTTCCGATAGGCCCCAAGGACTTCTAGTCTTCTATCTAGTGATTCAAGTACCTGCTGAACCGAAATATCTTCCGACTTGTTTGCTCCAGAGATCATTTCCAACTCCGTCAGTATATGAAATCTAAGCATTGGTTCGTGAAAGGAACCTAATGATGATGTCATTGATGATGATAATGAACATGCAATCTGCTCTCGTGTGGCTTGAATTGTTGACATGAAGCTTGTGATATCGCCATTTCGCAATTCAAGCAATGCACGGCCGATATTGACATTGAAATCTTCTCCAGGAATTTTCCTGGATAGACTCACATATTTTTCCAACGCAGACCATTTTTCTGTAGCCCACGATGCTTCTGTAGCATATGGAAGAATTTTAGGAATGGTAGTTGTAGCGGTCTGCAGCCCTTCTATGTAATTGAGTAACACGTCTGTAAATATAAAGTTAGAAATTTCACTCGTACGTGTATTAGTTGATAACAAACCATGCTGCCCAGATTCCTTCATACAGGTCAATAGGTTGAGTTGCGCTTCGAAATCCTCAGGCTCCTGTGCAAGTTTTATTTCGTACCAACTTTGTGCTGCTGACCATCGTCCTGCCTTACGATGCCCTAGGACTTGTTGCTCAATGTTCAAAACTGGAAGATGAGCAGATATACCTTCAATGCCATCTGGTTCATCAATCTGAGTGTAGATCTCTTGTAACCGTTCTAGTAGGTTGACAGGTATTGCATTATGTGAAGCGTTATCTTTCACTGTACGGATATATTGCTCCCAGTAGAACAGTGCACGAGCATACGATTTGCATTCCACCGCCCGGTTGGACACAATCTCAGCAGGTATCATGTCGAGAACACTGTCAACACGATCTAAAATCTCATTCATCTTATTTGAGACGAAAGAAGACAGACCAGAATTACGGGGTTGGCCAGACTTTGACTCTTTCTCATTTCTGCTTTTCGCGAAATCGTCTAGCAGCTCCTGCTTCCACCTTGAGAGGTAATCCAGCACACGAAACACGGCCTGCATTTGTAAGTAATGTTTACTTTATAAGGGCTAGAAGGTTCAACTTACTTCGCTACATAATTTCAAATCCTCCTTTCTTATGTTACTATCTGATATTGGTTGGTGTTCAAGAACTGCTAGCAGTTCTCCACCGACTTCCCGTCGTTGTTCATCTGTGCCCTCGACGACGACATGTAGGACAACATATGGGAGAAGAAAGCTTGCAATTGATACATCCTTTATCCGAATCGCGCGACATAGAGGGGGAAATATGAAAGCTGTGTTTGTGTTCAAAGGCTTTTGAAGGAGATCCAGAACAAATGACTTCAGCCAGCTATTGTATATCTTGTCTGAGCGGAACCGGTCAGGCCGAAAGATGGGATACTCAGCTGTTGTTATTGCCATCTCGCGTACAGCATATTTTGATGTAAGGAATGGTGTTAAGGTCGCTCGTACGTTCTCTGGTAACTTGAGCCATTTTCGGTATATTTCGTTATCATAGTTGTGATCTCCGGTCATCATTACATGCCCACAGTGTTGCGTGAAATCACATTTTTCTAGCAGTTCCTGCATGACATAGGATAGAAACCCTTGCATTCCAGTGTCTGTGGCTGATAAAAATACCTTCACGATAACTTCCTCAAGAATGAAGAGCACAAAATCTGTCGTTTCTAACGGGTCATGAAAGTTACTAACGACAACCATCTGCCGTTGCTCTCTTACTGATTCGACCCTATGGGAGTCAAGACAGCCAATGAGGCCCACACACTCCGCGGACAACATAGCAATGTCATGGTGTGACTCATTGAACTTGACACATGAATCTAATATTGACCTGATCAATTGCCCAACAACTTGGTCGGGTTGGTCGCTGACTGCTGAGGCCTGAAGAAAAGACTGTTGCACTCGCAGATATGTTTTCAATTCCGACATGGCTTGGGCGACAACACCTGAATTCTCATGGCTGATTCTTTGACTAAATATTTGAAATGCTTCTCTTGTATCTGTAGGCATCCTTAACTTGGATAGTTGCGCCTCTATCTCTGCAAGTTCAGGAAACTGAGATAATGAGGGCAAGTTGACGATAGCTCTTCGGAGAAGCTCCGAACGTGATTTAAGAAGATATGAGAGACTGTCCTTCGCACGATGCTGAGTGGCCCTATCAAATGCCTCCCAACGTTGTATTATGATAGAAAATGTGCTCTCTAACATCATTTCGACATCATCATCTTCTAGACTCATAAGCATGGCATGCCAGGCCGAGTATGCTGACGACTGAAGCTCTTTCTGGTCCAAAGCAGATTGTAAACAGGCACATATCTGACGACGTGTGTAAGCCAATAGGCCAGCTGGAAGCTACTATTATATACTCACCTGCGGTCTAGCTATCCTAGCGCGTGTTTTACTAGTCCTGACCATCTCCTCCACAGCTTTGACGCAACGTTTCTTCTCTGAGATAGACTGTTCATCTCGAACATCATTGACAATTTCGGAAAGCTGAGCAACATATCCCAATATGTGTTGCTCCAAAAAAGAACCGATCAGATTCTTTTTCTTGCTATTATCGATGTCATCTTTTGAAAGAGAGCAGGCGTGAGTTGCAAGAATTTGCAAAGCAATTCTAATCTTGTATGTATTAGTAACTGGATCAGATAAGTATCGGGAAGTAACTTACTCTTGATTTTTTACTATCATCGGCATCTGCTGAAGCTTTGAGGAGATATAGACCCAATGGTGAAGGCTCGAACCGCATTAATTCAGTGAACCGAAGCTCGTTGAAACGTGGTGAAACACTCCTCAATTGGGAACAAATGAATTTCTCAATGTCTGGCACGTTTTGGACTAATAGGAGTGAAAGAATTGGAACGAGATTGGATGAATCGCGACAACAAACGTTCCAGGGATCATCCTGCTGCTGGGCCTTGCAAATACTATTTATGATATCGGTCTTCTTTGCCAGCACTAGCCAAGGTAGTGTATATGATTGAGTTAGAACTAGAAATCCCGGTACCGTGATCTCAAGCAAGTCTGCTATCATTTGTGAGGCTTGGGGTCTAGTAAGCAAATCTCGAACAGCAACAATAGCGATACTGGCCCAATATGGACTCAACAGCCGTTCCACCGTTATTCCCTTTGTATTTGCAAGTTTTAGAATCTGAAAGTGATGTTAGAAGAGTAGCTACAACTTTGGTATATGTATTCAAACCTCGTCAAAAGCAACTCCTGAAATGACGGGGTTTGTATGTCCTAAGTACTCGACTAGTTTCAAGAGAACGATGTTTAATTCCTCGTCGCCCGATACTCTAGTTCCGTTAGTGAGCGTTCTCCGAATATAAATTTAAGTACTTTCCTTCCGATCTGACTCCAGGCAAGGATACAAGTCTCGTGTAAATAAACTGTGTCTTTCTCTGATAATGACCGTAGTATCCCGAGCGCATTGATCCGATTTCTCTTCGTTATGTCTTCATCAGGACCAGCATCCAAAAAATACGGGAGAGTACGCCTGTGTGAATTACAGATAAATACACGATCGAAATTCCGGGGAAAGCTATATCTTACCCAGCCGCTATTCGCAGTTCACGGACTGAACTTTTCAGTGATTGCAAGCACCACTGCCCTAGTGGAGATATTTCTAGATCTATAAAGTCACGAATTTTGACATGTAACGCAAATCTTTTAAGCGCTAACATGGCTAGAACTCGGGGTTTTCTAGAATCTACAAAAGTAGGTAGCTTAATGAGTTTAGCTAGTGCCGGAAGTGCCTCTTCGTGGATCTTTTTGGTTGAAGGATCAGAGTGCAAAGCTATCTGTGACATATTATCACAGATGCTACATCTCCTATTAACAATTGCTCTGTCTCTGTCTCTCTCTATAGTTAAGGAACCGGCACCTGCGCAAGCTAGTCGTCCAAGGCGATTAATCACTTCGCAGCGCATATCTGGGTCCAATTGAGCGTAAGAAATACTAAAAAAGGTTAAAAGATTCCACTTGATGAGATGTATGCAGGGACTTACTCTATGGCCTCGCTCAAGCTATTTAGGTTGGCGATTCCATGTGGTTTTAGTAGCTGAAAAAGGTCTTCGACTAGTTGATCACAGAGATCAGGGTCATTCGTAATTTTACGACGCTTAGGTGGTGGTGGAGCAGGCTCGTCACTATGGTTTACGTCTTGGAAAGATACTATGTTTAGAGATCGGAACTCTGTATCTAGCACAGTGCGCTCAAACTTTGTGGATGCATCCGGAATCTCTGAAAATGATTTTGGAACAGGAACCTTGCAGACATTCAACAATACAACAGCAGCTTTCTATTATATCGTCAGCAAGTCTTCTAAGATAGGATATGATGCGTCAGACCTGAAAGTCGTGGTCAAGACTTTTCTGAGTCTCGTCAGCTTCGACCTTGGCGATGATTGTCGGTATAAGGTAGAGCGAGACAGTCCTATGGACAGAGTCATATCTCGTGCAATTGAAGGCCAGTTGTAGAAGACTCCTACAGGAGCTATAAAGAATATCGCTATCCGACAGGAGATCTGGGTCTTGGATTACTTCTATAGAAAGAAGAGAAAGGAGAGTAGACCCTTTACGGAGCATCGTATCGGACCCGTGTCTTCGAAGAAAAGGAAAAGAGAGAAGATGAAGGGTAGCGGAAAAAATCATTGGTAGATACCTCTGATCAGCCGAAACAAGGATATGATGAATCTTCCATAGTTCATGTGCTAGCAAAAGAGAGTCGAAGATCCATGCTAGGTGATCTTGAAATGCAGAGGTTGCATGATATGGTTTGATAGTGCATACTGATATATTGACCAACACATGTAGCAAATGCGTTGCATGCCAAAGTCCATCTACTATACCGTACAAAACATACCTACAACGTAACGGGGATAGATTGGACTCCCCTTTCTGATATGAGAACAGAGATTCGTCACCAGTATCAGATGGAAGCACGAATTCTACACGATTATGATGGATTCCACCGGCATAATCTTGTACTTGGCTTAATATTGCTATTCGGAGGTAAGTTTCGGTACATATATATTAACAAGGTCATACATACTGTTAGCACATTCTTTGAGATAACAGAAGAATGATACTGTTAATCCCCAAAGCTTATGTATCCGAGAGACAGCTTTGAAGCAGCCAACGAAGAAAGAAGTAATTTTATCCGTCAAAGAATCGCAACATCGCCTGCCCAATAGTGTAAGTACTCGGGGAAATAGCCAGATCCAAAACGGTTCCTGGCCGCGACTGTGCAGTCGTGAGTCTGGTTTAACTATGTAAGACAGAATACTAGGTGTTTCCTTGATTATTGAAATAAAAATCTCTAAAGCTTCAGATGCCTGGAGAGTGAGTTGATCCACATCCATAAATGGATCATCCTTAGAAAGTCGGTCCAGGACTGCAAGCGTGAATACATAAATTAGCTTGTGTTGATGCTCGATCTTTGCCTCGGAATTTTTAAACTCTGCTATGCCATTTTCGAGGCTTGATACCTCGGACATGAGCTTTTGTAAGTCATCCTGTTCAACTTGTCGAATAGGTTTTGTCACCGTAGAGAGATTATTGATAAGTTGCACTGCTGAAGTTGAGGGAGGAGGGGCGTAAGGACCTGTGGCGCCATTCTCATGATCTTTAACTCCGGCACCTCTAGAATTTGGTGCCATTCTGCGCTGGCCATGATGGATGTTTTTTCGACGATGGTAGACGCGACCTCCAGACACGAAAATAACACACGATCATGTGATTTAAAGTAGATTCGTTTACGAGTTTAGATTTCGGGTATTACTTCGATGGCCTGATAAAATGTTTTAACAACATTTGTAATATCTAACTATATTTCTTTCTTCTATCATTGATATATTGCACGGAGACACGTGTACCCTTTGAAAAGCATGGCAGTCTTTCAGAGTAAAAAATTCCGAAGTACTGCGGAATCGGGCAAGCTTGCCGCAAAATACCGCTCAGCTTTATCAAGACGCCCGTTTTTATTATTTGGTCTCCCTTTCATTTCAACAATGGTAGCTGGGTCATTTTTCTTGACACCGGCAACAGCTATAAGATATGAAAAACATGATCGAAGGGTTCGAAGAGTGAGCAAGGAAGAGGAACTAGGCATTGGCAAGAGCGGGCGAAAGGTCGATATGAAAGAAGAATACTATGTTAGTATTGCCCAATAATTCGATATACTATCTTCGATCAAGCCAATTGCGTTAATTTAGTCATCTCTGCTAATATTTAACCACAGAGGCTAGCAGCGAAGGATCTGGACGACTGGGAGCAGAAACGAGTTAAAAGACTTCCTGGAGAGCGAGACGGTGTACTATAAACTGACGGCCCACAACTGCTCACTGTAATAATATCAACCTTCAAGATCAATCTGTGCATAAAACGAGACTACTGTGGTGGTTACATAAGCGGCAGTTGACATCGATCAACTATGATAGCGATAAAACGGAAATCTAGAGAGTTAGGAGTAGGACACATTGAAAGCCACGAGGAGACTGGGGGGCCCATAGCATTATAATCCGTCGACAAAGAACTAGGGACCACAGAAATGAATAAGGTAGGTGACTGATACGTTTGTAGGAGCAAGAAACCGAGTTTATGGGCTAAGGCATTTCTATGGATTTTTGCTAGCCTAGACTATTTTGTTGGCTCATTCTCTTGAAAGAATAAAAGAGATGCCCCCCGTCATTAACTAGAGGTTTACAAGATTCAAGCTTTGTATTTTGCATATTGGGCCGACTGCCGTAACTTTGATGTGTAGGTTCTGTGAAGTCTAGCAGAAAGTCAATCTGATTCTTCCAGACCTACCTTCACTAGTTTGAGTCTTGCCACACCTTTCAAATTTACAGAACTTCACTGTGAGGTGGAAGTAATAGGCACTACTTTGACTGGTACGGGACAATGGATGACAAACGAAACATCCGGAAATTGTAGGCATCAGTATTGCTGGACGTTTATGGAAATTCTATTTTAAATTGCATATACTGAAATCGAGCAACCTCTTTGTATCAAAGAAACGCGTAAAATCTAAAAATACCTTGAAAGCGTCAACTCTTTGTTGAAGTACGAAGGTTGTAAATAGTAGCCTTGTGTCACTTGGTGGCCTCGCTTACTTTCACAAGGCTGGACCTGGCCGTCATCACTTGACGTTGATCTCTATCAAATGCTTAAACACCTTCATCTCCACTGTTTATCAAATCTTTTCCTTCGCTCCTCCGAATATATCCATTAAAGAGACAGAAACTGTCGTGTTTGGTATTCGAAACCCCATTACCTTCTTCATCGCTTAAGCGTAGGAAGTCAGCTATCACTAGCTTCACCTGGACGGTCCTGTGGGGACTGATCTTGAATAAATCCCCCCACAAAATATCATATTTGATTTTGACAGGATGTCATATCGAGTTGGTAAGTGTCAATTTCATCTGAACTCATTCATGTTGAATGCAATCTCATTCTAGCTACTTTCATATTACGTACACGTGATGTAATATACCTATTTAACGTAGACTTCATCGAAGAGAATGAACCAGCTTCTATATCTTGTGAGGGAATACCACATGAATGTACTAATTTCTTCTGAAACAGAGGTGGCTTCAAGTGGCCGTGCAGGCTGCCGTTCATCGGAATGCTTGAAGAATGGAATCAAGATTGATAAGGGCGAACTTCGAATGGGGGTTTGGGTTCCTTTCCAAGATAGGGGTGGCTGGCAATGGAGACATTGGTAAGATATTTTCGATTAGTTTCTCATTCTACTTCATGTTGCTTTTAATTTTCTTATGTTCATTTAACAACATTCTCTATTCTCTCAAGGTTGTGTTTGTATACATTTTGATCCCTTGGACTAATTCTAAAGTAGGGGCTGTGTTACAGGTAGGCAGATAGAGAATATGCGAAAGTTCCTTGAAGGTGAAGACAAAATCGGTTCCGGAGAATACCGATGGGATTATTTGGATGGGTACGAAGGGGAAGAGAAAAACAGCCTCGATAAGTACCCTGATCTGCAAGAAAAGGTTCGACGATGTATCACACAAGGATTTATCGATCCAGAAGATTTCAATGGTGTATGTTGTATTTTAATCGATGAAATTCCTCTAGGCTGACGCATGTTAGGACCCTGAAATGAACAAACTAGGAGAAGTTGGACTCAAATCAAAGGAAACGAAGCAGAAGGAGAGAGAAGTTAAGAATGCGAGCAAAGGCATCCCAAAGCTTGAGGAGAAATTATCCGAACTAGAGTCCGAGCGTGAGGCCGTCATGCAGGACGGAGGCAACAATGCGAGGAAGATCAAATCTCTGGACACTAGAATCCAAAAGATCAAGAAGGAGATCGAAGAGCTTGAAGAAAAATCCGAAATACCTCAGCCGTCTCCAGTGAAGAAACATGTTAGGCCTGCAGAAGAACCAGAAGATGAAACTAGGGGCAAGTCCAAGAAGATAAAACTATCGAAAGAAAAGGACGAAAGCGAAGATGAACTAGCTAAACCGACCCAAAAGGCTGCTGGGAAAAAGGTAACAAAGAAGGAGGAAGATGCTGAACCAGCAGAAGCCAAGGGCGCTAAAAAGCGCGGTGCTCGGGCAAGGAAAGCTGCTAAGGTTGAAGATGAGGATGAAAATGACGACGATGCTTTTGAGACTCCAGAAGTGAAGCCAGCAACAACTAAACGAGGCAGCAAGAGCAAAGTAGTGAAAAAAGAGCCAGAGGATGATGAAGAAGAGGCTCCGCAGGTGAAAAAAGCGAAGGGTGTCCGTAAAAAGGCAGTGAAAAAGGCGGAAGATGATGAAGAAGAGGCTGTTGATTCCACAGTCAAGAAAGAGGAGCTTGAAGCTAAGGATATTTCAGCAAGTGTTAAGAACGAGGACATAAAGGACGAATCGCCCGAAGCCGAAGCTAAGGTCGAGGCTGCGGAAGGCGAGACCATCATTCCCGGCATCAAAGATGAAGATCTCGACCACGAGTATAAGCAGCGCTACAAGGCCCAGGAGTTCACAGGCGATTTTGATGAATTTGTCGAGGAGAAAAAGGCCGGTAAATTCTCTGAACCGTTTTTATCGGGGTCAAAGAAGGCATCTAAGGGCAGAAAAGTGTAAGAGCTCAATATATTCATGAATGCCTCTAATCTTGATACTAATTTGTGACTAGCTGTGCCACTACCCGAAAGAGACGTGGCAAATCTTCTAGTTCCTAGATCTGCTTTTCTTAAACTCGCAAGGTTAACATAGCACGATGTTCATCGAATGCTAATGACAGCCATCCGCTCCACCTAATATGCGACCAAGACTACACCAATCTACCTCTAACAAAACAGAACACCTCTCTGCAGTATCTTTTGCTCTGCTAATATGCTACACATTTCCTATGTTTGACAACAACAAAAATTGCACCTTTCTTTTCCTGCTTTCTCTACTACTATGTTCCCCTATTAAGTTATGTGATTTCATGGCTAGTTTGTTTTTGCGAGAGAAAATAGAAATGGAGCTATAGATGAGTCTGGGAACCAGCCTGGCTAGGAATTTGCTCCCTCGTGTATCTTAATGGCGTAAGGATGGCAATGGTGCTCAACTAGCAGCAATATTCTCCCTGGGCTCTCTAATCTCTCTGGATCAGAAGACTCCGAGATATCTATTTCTTCATTCTCTTTAGTGTGTACAATACTGGAATTTGAGTATCCAATACGAGGGTATTGGGATTTTCGATTCTTTCCATTAAAACTAAATGTGATGGGACCAGTACCATAACTGCCGCGAGATAGGTGTGGCCTGAAATTCAATCACTAAGTTCCTCCACACTGATTTAAACCTCAAACTGTCCAGCCTCCTCAACTACTTCTTCTAAACTCCTAGTCTCTCTGCCTTCTTCACCACTCCTCCAAAAGTACTTCCCTTCCCCTTTTCTCTGTTTCTCTCTTCCCTCTACACTATCACCAACACTTGACCATTCCCAGCTCACAACCAGTGCAACCTTCCCATCCTTTTCCTTGTCAGAAAATACCTCGAAACACAATTGCTTGCACTTCCCTTTTCCCCCGAAAGTCTTCCGCAAGACATTGCCTTGACTAGTCGGCCGCCAGCCCTCCAGTCCCTCCTTTATATTCTTGCTCTTCTCCAAACTCGAGGATTCGCTAGGTGAAATGAATGAAGCAGCGAGTGCACAGCTCACCGCATACAAAATGTACTCCTTAACATCTACAAAACCTCCCACCACTGGCGGTGGTTTGCATATCCTTACTAGAGGACTATCATCCGGTTGAAGAGCTAATACATACGCTGTAACTAGGATTGGAAACAAGTTCGTTCGGAACTTAATATGGATCTCCGTTCCGGGCAAGATGCTGAACGCTGTGAGTGCTTCTAATCGGTCTGTCAGGCTTGCAATAGTGAACTCGGCTGTTGTAAAGCGTCGATTAGCCTGTTGCGGAGGAACTTGAGGGGGAGTGGAATGGGTGACAGTGTAAGATGGAGAGGGTCGAATTCCAGAACGCTTTAAGGCAGCACAGATAGGTTGTAGTAGCCTATGGATAGATCGGACAGTCTCCTCGTGGTGTAAACGGCTAATTATAGGTTTAAGAAGGGCATATGGTGGTGATGGCCTAATGATAGTCGAGAGTGGTGGANGGGGGTTGGGTACGGCGTCGATAATTTTGACGGTGCGCGTAACTGAGCAGGAGATTGAGTGCGAGAGATATGGCGTCCGCTATAGTATGATCGGTATTTGACGGTGGTATGTCAGCCTTTGTATCGAGAGAGACAATGTCTATGACGATGGTTTTCGTTGAAGATAGAGGGCATGTCACCGTCTCTCCATTCGCACGTACACCTTCTGATGCTATGGAGCGGGCTTCTCTGTTGAGTTCTTGCCAGAGCTCTTCCGAATAGATCGTATTGCGGGCTTGTAGGATTAACTGCTCAATAGGCGCATCTTCTGGCACAGCCTGAGGGATCGATGTCCTGCCAGTTTCTTCACCATTTGTCTCGACACGGACTCGTAGACACTTCGGTTCAGAGCTTAATCTATCCTGATCGAGAGAGACGGAGCCATCATCATTACGCCGTATGGCAGCAAGACTACGGTTTCTAAAGGATGGTGCAGCTATAAGCAGTTAGCAATTGCCATTTTGCAGATGGTCAGGAAATAGTATACTTTCAGAGAATCCAAATCTTACACCTAGAGTGTGCTTCTCTTGAGGCATACGGCAAATAGCCCATCCTTTCTCACTAACGGCTAACACCTGATCCCAATATTTCGTCTCTAGTTCGATCTCCTTCTCTAATCTCGTTGCTGCAGCCAAGATTGAATCCACAGCCTTAGTAAGATTTTGCATCCTCCAACCTTTCGCAATTTGTTTGTTTTCCTGCTTCCGCTGGTCTGTGATCCTTGATTTGGGTAACTTATCTGCACTAAGTGTGCCCATTGGCAGTGTATCCTTCAGAAATGGGGAAATTGACAAGCTAGCCTGTACCGGTGTGTCCTTTGACAACAAGAGAGAGACGAAGTTGAGGGCATACATGGAAGACATGTGAGCTTGTCTGGTATTTATTAGCATATGACATCTCAATATGGTATGGCAGCTATCACGGAACGTACTCAATTTGCATTAAGATCTCGTCTCGAGCAACTTGAAGCTCTTTCTGTCTGTCCAGCTTCTCATCGTTCTTACCATCGTCTTCTTCCTCAGTTTTTGTTCCATTGGCCTCTCCTCCTGTCGTAGTTGCAGCTTCAGCAATTTCCTGCCTCAAGCTCTCCTCAGTAATAGTTCGAAAGCCTCCTCGTTCCAAGTTTATACGTTCAATCAAGGATGGCAGGTTCCTTGTTTGGTCTTCTGTTGATGGCCATGCCCGTAGAGACAAAGGGAATTCTGGTGGTATAGACCCCATAGCTTTCGAGTGTGTGGCACGCTCTAGTGAAAGGAGGTATAGATCGGGGAGTTTGGGTTAAGGGATCTAGAACAGAAGATTGCAAGTTTGTCCATCAACGATGGTTATGTTGTTGCGCAGTTAGTCGGCGATATAGCTACGGGACACCAGAGAGACCATACGGACCTCCTCTAGTGCATGCCCCACCATCCTGGGAAGCCTTAGGCTTTAATTAGCGCAGTGCGATAAGGATCCCAACCTACACGATAAAGCTCTGGCGATCATTCCCCACCAACCACCCCTCTCGCTCAATACCGATCTTGCAAAGCAAATCTTCTCTTTCTAAAGATGGCACATTCATTTCCTGATGTAATTACAAATTCATGGCTAATCACACTCTGAATAGTAACATGCAACTTTGTATTTTGCGGGGGCTATTTCTGCAAACATGCTTTCTTGGGTTGTGCCGAGGCTAAGGAGTTCGACTTTCAATCCTATCTTTACTCGTCAAGTATCGGCATCCTTATACAATAGAGGGAATTCCCAATTGGAAGATGTTTATTATTCATAGTTACCANTTAGAGCAAGCTTATCTTATGCTCATACCGCCAGGTTCTTCATACACAACGTTCATCAAGCCCTTCTAAAGACACAAACATGTTGAGGTAAGGATTTCGATTGTTCTGAAACATCGATAAGTAACTCTCACAAGTCATGTTTGGAGTTATGTAATCATCGCGATACCTCCATTAATTCACCCAACTCATCCAATAACTCCACCGTCTCTGCTGGACTAGCAATCCATGCCGTAGTCCCGACCACGCGTGCTTTAAAATCATTCGCACCAGCACTTAAGAATTGATCCCCAACATGCAATGTCCTGTCCCCACGAATGCTCTCCTCCTCCTTTCCAAAATGCTTCTGGCAAACGGTAACTCCCCAACTTTTATCGCCAATATCGACAAAGACATCATTGCCACCATTAAATGCACAGAAAGGCAACTGCTGACCCACTTCACTCATCTCAAGTTTCTTCTGAACAATCAACACGGTTTCCTCAAGGCTTTCGCGCGGGAACCGGTATCCTGGTACTGAAGGTATTATTCCCACCGCGCGTTCTTTTCGGAGAATTGTAGCTGGAAGAGAGAGGACTGATATGCATTCTCGAAGCGACGATTCGGCTAGATCTAGAAGTTTTGAGATGGTAGGTTGTTTCCATGTGCTCATGGATGGGAGGATCCAGCCCTTACGAGGCAAGTGCTCGAGCAGATAGGGTGAACCAATGGAAAATTTAAAGAGAAAGTTTGATTCGCCACCTGGAGCAATGTGTTAATGGTTGATTCATTAGAGTATAGTGGAAGGAATGAAATATACCCATTACTACGAGGTTCTCCTTTTGCTCCGGTGTCAAAACGGTAGACGCCTTTAACGCTTCGAGTAAGCCGTGAAGACGCCCGTAGTATCTTTCTGCCTCAGTATAGCCAGCAGCAGTGACAATCCCGATTTTAGTACCAAAGCTCATGAGTTCTGTAAATTTTATTGTCAGCCTTGAGCGTCTACAGTCTACCTTTAGTCTTTATCTTGTGTATAGTAATTGGCTCACTTATTATCCTGGCTATGACAGGGTTCGTAGGTTCCAAACTCATTCCATCATCATAGCTTGAGTTTGGTCAGTGAGAGTCCTTCCTAGCATATATGAAAGATAGGTCTTTTAACTTACAGCGTAACATCACCATCAAACGTTGCAAGTTCTAGTGCTCCGGCTCTGATCAGCCCCATTGCCTGAGCTGTATTCAAGATAAGTCTCACGTCATTAAAAGAGGGCGGCACAAAACGTCTCGAGGACATTAGTCGTTTCCTATCTTGGTATCGAAAGGCATCTGCTAATGGGAGTCTAGTGAAGAAAGTCCCAATGCTTGGTACAAGTAACTTTAATTTCGATTGGCCTTGGAGTCCCACTTTTTGGTGTTCGACTTGAGAAATGTTAGTTTGTAGGAGGGAAGGATGTTAGGAATGCCGTTACTGACTATGATCATCAATCATATTTTCGATATCTTGCATGATCTCAGCGTATCTACGGTGCGCCGACTCCGCCATTTGAGAGACGGTGTTACATTGAGTCTCGAATACACCAGTGGGTTGAGAGCAGAGGACGAAAGGCACTGCCAAAAGCCCTTTGATCCATTCTAGTTAAGAGTCAGTATTTGGATCAGAATAAACGAAAAGAGAGATTCATGATCACTTGGATTTCCACGATCAATCCACTGTTGAGGTCGAGGTTGAGCGGTGAGCTCTTGTATGACCTACCGATGAATTGATCTCGTCGGTGGGTTTTGAGGGCATATTCTACCCGATATCTGGTTGTCATTTTCTTCTTTTTTCGAATGTATTATCTTATTACTAAGCTTGTAGGATTCGATTGGAATTAGTTAAATGGTAGAGCTCCTTTTTGTTTAGACGGAGCTAGCCCATGCACCGTGTTGTCGGAACGAGGAGAAAGCTTAGGGCACATCGCAGGTGTCTTTGCCCCCCTGAACAGATCTGACTGGGCCAAAGCGCACTAGACCAACGCCTAAAACTAACCTCCTTTTCTAGTTGTAGCTCTCACCATTACTTTTGAATGCTATTTTGATTGTTTAGACCTTTTAACTAGCGTTTACAACGTTAAAGCAGCAAAAGCCTATATCTAAACACTCCGCCATTAATTCAGGCTATGATGTCATAGCCGCAAGAATGACGTCTTCAAGTAGCTACTGTAAATGCCAATTGTTAGTGTCAGTGTTAGTCTCTCTGGACGCTGCAGCCAGAAAACTCCAGCATCTTTACGGATATCCAGCTTACTTTAGTCTAATCGGGTTCTGACGGGTACTCAAAATATCTATAGGAAGGGGATATTCGGTTTCCCTTCAAACGCCGCAGGAGGACAGCAAGGCTTTCGAGATACCAAGATTGTCTAGAGATTGAGCTCACTGCCCAATTAGCTGTATATTTGTATCCTCACGTTTGTCCATTACTTGTTAGGTCCAACCCACCCAGCGTGGGGCGCTACGGCGACGCTGGTCGCCCCGCATTGATCGCTCTCCTGCAACCGGACTTCCCCTCTTACTAATATTCAGTTAACCCCCCCTTGGAGAACTCTCCTGTAAAATATAATCTCTTATCTATAGGTTCATCCTTCAGTAATCTTTTATTTAATTAGAAATTAGACGAGTTTAAGATATAATACCTGATAAAATCTATCTCTTACACAGCTCTCCAATTCTTTGATCTACATTTTTCAAGCAATATGAAGGAAAACTATACTGAGCTCTACCCCAATCAGGAGGTTGCTCAGAGAGTAGGAGACTATTCTTTCGAACACTCTACACCACTTCCTAAATACATACTTGATCTTCATGCCAAATTCTCTACTCACGAAAGGTCTGATTTTATGATCTCTCCTTTTCAGACGCAGTGTCAGGTTTGGATGGCCAAGGTCATAGGAGCTAAAAGAAGTAAGTTTTATTGTTATTTATTCTGTCTTCGGGAGGACTCTTCCAATTGAATATTGAATGAAATTCCTCCTTCTTATACAACCCAAACTTGATAGCATCCGTTGTCTGACTATCGGTGACCTAGTTCTCGAAATAGGCTGCTTCATCGGTTTTTCTGCCAGTAGTTGGTCTTATGCTGTCGGACCTGATGGGCACGTAACAAGTCTGGAATACGAGCCCGAATATGCCAAACTGGCACAAGAGAACTGGGCCAACGCTGGTATCAAGAATTGCGAAGTGATTGTAGGAGCCGCTAAAGACACGTAAGTCCCTGAATAATCCTTGATTTCTTTATTCAAGAGAGGCTAGAGTATATATGGAAAGGAATTAACTGATAAACTCAGGCTCGAAAAACTAGTGGCTGATCTTAAAGAGCCCTATGATCTTATCTTCATCGATGCGGATAAAGTCTCCTACCCAATATACCTGAACCAAATTCTCTCCCACTCTTCGCCGTCACAATCCACACCACGACTTCTCCGCCAGGGAGGTGTCATAATGGCGGACAACATCTTGCGGCGGGGACTAGTGGCCGATGCCAGTGATGCTAATCCTTGGACACAGAAGATGAAATCGCATAAGATGTGGAGAGACGGCGACATGACTGGATTGCAGCAGTTCAATGACATGTTAGTCAAGAGCGAAAGGTTGGACACTTTCTTGCTGCCATTATTTGACGGACTGGGAATGGCGAGATTGGTCGATTAGAATAGGATAGAATAGAGAGAGGGGTAATCCTACAGGAAGTAGATAGTTCGTCAAGTTCATTATACTATATATCTTGTAGGATATCTCAAAAAACAAGCGAGATGCTAGCTAATATACAAGTCTAACGTACAGTTGTAATCCCTGATACATACTCATGTCACATAATTCGTTATCATATGGCTTAGTTCAACT
Source organism: Scytalidium lignicola (assembly GCA_002812745.2). Classification (NCBI taxonomy): domain Eukaryota; kingdom Fungi; phylum Ascomycota; class Leotiomycetes; genus Scytalidium; species Scytalidium lignicola. Next base: position 40,799 of record NCSJ02000293.1, read on the forward strand.
TAATAAGGGGCACCTTCGCCAATAACTGATCATACCCTCTCCCTTCCCATCCATCTGCCTTTCCACCTGTAGCAATAACTCCAAAACCACCGGCCATCCACAGGGCTGTAACCAACGCCGAAACACCATTAAGAGCCCACCATCTCTTCTTAGCCTTCTTATCCTTTCCCACCGGCAGCCAATTCATCCATCTTGAAATCCCCCACACGAAATGTCCCGCACCAATACCAATAAGAGCAACATACCCAGCATAAGAGATAGCAGGATGTTTTGCAAAACTATGACTGACAAACGCTAACCCAACGCTCGAGGAACCTCCCTCGTAATACCATGGCAGGAAGCGGTTGACATACGCATGCCCCAAAACTAACGGCATGAGCATGTATCCTGATATACTAGACCATGATATGGGCGGCCACACTTTTAAATGTTGTTCGAGACGTTTCGATATCGGAAGGTTAGAGGCTCCGTAACGGGTCAAAATTTGATTGCGTCGTCGGACGCGAAGAGCCAGTCCTGAGAGAACATGTGCAGCTATCGGGAGAATAACGACGGCGGGTTCGAAGATAGGGCTTTGATAGAATGGGCGGGTTAGAAGAAGAAAGGTTTCCGAGGCTGGAACGGAGCGGGTTATGAGCGGTATGAGGGAGGTGTTGGTGAGATGGATTGAAGCATAGACGGTGAAGGCATAAGAAGAATATTTTTGAATACGTCTTACTGTAGTTTAATGTTAAGCTTAATCATTTCAACTAAAACTAAAGTGGCCATAAGACTTACGATAAAATGTTGCACCACGGCCACTTAAGCCAAGAATCGACGATCTCGAGGCTGAAGATCGCGATTCTGATAGCTTCCAGTCTTCATCTTCTGGTGAATCAATTGGCGAAGGTTCTAGCTCTTGTAGTGCTAGAAAGGTCTCCTCAGAGAGGGTTGATATATCAGTCTGATAATCCATAGTCTTCAACCGGCCTCAATAGTAATTCGATTGACCACAGGAAATACCGGTATAGTTTGAGTGACAGGTTTTGTTGGAAATTTAAGCTTATTTTCAGGCGCCTCGGCATTTACGTAGCGCAAGCAGGGGCCACACGTCTTCACCAAGCTCTTCTCAGTACAACTGTAAATCACATACTGTATCAGATTGCAAAGATGCCCCCTGTAAGTGCTATTAGTTTTAGAATAGCTTCTATTCTAGGTTTCTAATACTTCTATAGCGTGGTTTTACCAATCCAGCACCTAAGACCGAGAGCGCTCGGGAAGCAGTAAAGTCCTTTTATTGTGAGTCTATTCAGCCTGATCTTCAAAAATGCGAGCACTAAATCAAGCATAGGTGAACTCTGCAGTAAAGGATATGCACGAATGAACGAATATGAGGCTCACCTCTCTTCTTATGATCACTCCCATAAACAGCGGTTGAAAGATATGCGGCAGCTTTCACGAGACCCATTATCGTCCACGAAAGCACGAAAAGCAGAAGCGAAGGCGAATTCACAGTCAGGCTTGATCTCAATTAAACTAGGTGGTGATCCTGGATCTAGTGGTGGAAGTAGTAGTGGCTTTAAGAAGGGAGGATTTAAAAAGAGCGGATTCAAGAGCGCATTTGCGGAGGTGGATACAAAGGCGGATACCCCAGAGGAGAAGCCAACTGAAAACACTAAAACCCTACCTAAGTCTACGGGAGAAGATAATGGGGAAATCGAGAGCGATACTGAGGATGAGGGCTATGAGATGTATGATCCTCGACATCCAACTGATTGAAGGGACTCGGTACGAAGAGTGGCAAAGGCGTCCCCATCACTACAGCTCAGGCGCCAAAGACTCGCTTTGTCTGTCTGGCTACGGTCGTTGATTCATGCTGAATCTATATGATCGTACTAATAGCTAAATTGGGGTCATTGTTGGCTGCTGACTAGTAACCTGTTGACTAGTTATGTCATCAATGTCTTCAGATCAGAGAGAGCCATATCGCGATAGCCTCTGAAATAAACGGGGATCTCAGACGCAATTCTGTAGATTTCCAACGCTGAAATAGATAGATGGAATATGAGCGGAGGCAGCAAGACCCCTAGTTAAGAGGCTGTGAATGAAGCAGCAAGACAAGCAGTGATCCCTAAAAGTTGGGCTAATTCGCAAGTCTTTTCGAGTTCTCCCAAAATTACCAGTGAAGGCAAAACAAATCCTACCAGTGCTATTAATTTTGTCAAATCTGCTCAAGCCTCGTATTATTAATTAAACCTTGCAGGGATGGATCAACAGCGAAACTTAGTCCACAGTTCTCGGACTCCGAATATCTCACAGTTGATAAATAGAAATTTGTCTTAATGTGGTAATTGTTAAATAAAGAAAAAAATTAATAAAGTGATATGATACGAGTTGATGGTGATAAGGCGTCTATAGCGTAAAATGTTCCTTTGCAACCACAATCTAAAGCATTGATAGCCAAGTATCAGCTTGAGAAGAGATCATAGAAGTGTGCGATACTGAATAAGAGTACTACATGACATGGTATGTCTCATCGGATCTATTTAATGTTGAGTTTCCCTAGAAATACACTTCTGAAGTCCTGCCCCTCGTTTTCACTCCCACAGAGTCACCTTACACACGCAACATCTTAGCAGCAAACTCCTCAATTAACTCCTCAGTCGGGAAGGACATCTCCTCTAATTTTTGTGCATATGGTGTAGGAACATCAGCACCAGTAATTCTTTGAGCTGGGGCATCCAGATAATCGAAAGCATATTCCATAGTAAGAGCAAGGATCTCAGAACCAACTCCGAAAGCTGGGAAGCCAGATTCGACAGACAGCAGTCTATGGGTCTTCTTGACCGACTTAACGATTGTCTCAATATCTAGGGGTTTGATGGAACGTAGGTTGATAACTTCAGCCTCAATACCGTACTTCTTCTTAAGGTTCTCTGCAGCTATCAAGGAATGGCCGACAGTACGGGATAGAGAGACAATTGTTAAGTCCTTCCCAGCACGCTCAATCTTAGCTTTTCCAAATGGAAGAACGAAGTCATCCTTCTGAGCGGCCTCGCTCATTGGGAAGCTTTGGCCGTAAAGAAGCTCGTTCTCGAGGACGACAACTGGGTTAGGATCTCTGATAGCAGCCTTGAGTAGTCCCTTTGCGTCCTCGGCGCTCCATGGTGAGACAACCTTGAGACCTGGTATGCTTCCGTACCAGGCAGAGTAGTCTTGTGAATGTTGCGCTGCAACACCAGCTGCGAAACCGTTGGGACCGCGGAAGGTGATATTGCAGGGTTGAATACCGCCGGACATGTAGTGGGTCTTTGCCGCTGAGTTGACAATTTGATCAATTGCTTGCATTGCGAAGTTGAATGTCATAAATTCGACCTGTAGCCTCTCTTAGTCTTTACCATACCCATACCTTGGAGCTAGAGCTTACCACAGGATGTAAACCAGCCAATGCTGCACCGATAGCTAGACCGGCAAAGCCAGCTTCAGTGATGGGACTGTCGATGACTCTCTTCTCTCCGAATCGGTCTAGTAATCCCTTCGTGACTTTATATGCACCATTATATTGAGCAACTTCTTCGCCAACGATGAACACCTTTGAGTTTGACTCTAATTCTTCAGCAAGGGCTTCATTCAATGCTTCTCGGACTGTGTACTCCTTGACACCACCCTCGCTAGCGTATCCTCTGCTCTGAATATATCCTGCTACTCGAGGGAGGTTTGCAGATTGGAAGAAACTTCGGGGAGCGACAGGGTGGGATTTAGCGGAAGAGATGAATCTCGAGGCTGGGCGTAAGAATCGTGACATCTTAGGATATTGCCCAATTGGGGGAGGAATTAAGGGGGGATGGAGGACGTGAGGAATGAATCGACAAAGTAAATGTCGAGAATCTTTCTCGGGAGCTTCGCTGTTGAGTTGCGAAGCTCCCGACCAACATTTCGTTGATTGGCGCTAGCCCCTTTGATGTTTTAGCGCGATTATCCTTGTCAAACACATTCCCCTACGAATAAAGTTCCAGATTAGAGGTATGAAGGTACACATAGCAACCAACACAAGAGTCGCGACTGACTACAGTAACGGTTGCAATAATTAATCCATTATTGTTTTCCATCTAATTAACATGAGCAATGAGCCTCTGCCTCACCCCGAACGCCAACCCAAACCAGCCAAAGAGATCGTTCCAATAAGACATTGCATATACCACTGCCTGCCGCTAACCCTGCGTATCTGCAACCAAGCTATCTGTTCAAATTTATAGCCCCATTGTAAAATCGTGCTCAATTCCTGGCGTAACCGATGCCATGAACTATCCGCTTATTAGCATTGGCTTTGAAAACTGATATTGGCATGTTTACCTTTAAGAATACCACAAGATACTGGTCAACGCGTATAGCAACCTCCTCGTTGGGGTCCGCCTCATGCTGCAATACCTCCCATTCATCGTTTCCATTACCACCAGCCTTCAATCCTTCAGCCAAAGCCTTGTTGTCGCCACTTAAACTAGTTTTGCCCAAGTCGTCCACTAGGCCCTCCATCCCAACGTCCTTCGCTCCAGGGACAGATTTTCCTTGACGAAGTTTCTCCCTGCGTAGTTTTAAAGCTGCATCGGCGCGGTCCAGAAGGGATTTCATCACACTCGCATGTCTGCATGGATGGATAGACGCCATTTTGATGTTGTTGCTGAAGTATGGAAAGTCCTCTAACGTGACCGTCTTGTCTTTGTAGTCACCAACAATATCTTCCATCATCAGATATGGATCCAGAGGTTGCGAATCGGATGAATAACCCGAGAGATAAAGACGGGGTGTTCGATAGTATGGAGTGTAAGCTATGTATATCGTATATGTGCGGTGGGCCCTATTGATGTTATTAGCATATCCCTGTAGAGTATGATAGAGAAATGCGAACTACATACATGGCGTCTCCTTCGCTCTTTGGGTCTCGTATGATAGCTTCCTCATCATCTTCCTCATCTTCCATGTCTGGAATGTCGTCTTCATCATCTTCTCTCTCTCCCATATTTCCACTCTCATCCACAGTCCTCACATCAGTTGCTCGAGCTTGTTGACTAGCTGCCAACCCGCCAGTCCTAAGCCAGCCGTCCTCATCATCCCCAGGAACATGCCCGGCAGTGTTCTTAAAGTCTTCTCCATCCCCGACTAATGCATCGTCTTGCCCCGAATCTCCCGCAAAGTTGTCATCCAGCCGTCGGTGGCATGGTACCCCGCGCGTAACGAGGAACTGCTTGCCTGGGGGCAAATAACTGACTCGTTTGCTGATGGGAGACGCATCAGCCCAGGACCAAGTAGGAAACTTGTACACCAAATAATCTCCTGCCGCGACGAACTCTTCGGGGGTGATTTGGCCGTTTTGGCGGAAGGTGGACGTATGAGAAACAGGCGCCCATTCCCGAACCTTATCGAGAGTGCTGTGGATGAAGTTCATAGTCGAAAGCTGTTGGCTCAGAATGATAAAGTAGGATGTTAACACCAGGTACACGTTGTCAAAAAAAAGTGCTAGCTAGGTTTTAAATACTTGTAGTGAATGTGAAAAGCAGTAGGCAGAAGCTTCTGAGATGTTCTCATCGCGACCCGGGGGCTGCGGTGATAAGATGCACATGCCCCGCCTTGTAGCCTTGCGAAATGCACTAAATACGGTGCCTTTGCTAATACAAAAAACCACATGATTACAGTACCACGTGTTGCGCCTTAGAACTCTAGATTATACAGTACTTCTACACATATTTTCTCTTTCTTATAACTGCCTCAAAAATTGCCAACCCATCATGGGCTAAAGCTTGTGCAATCTACCGTAGCTGACCTCTCCGTGTCTCATTGTGCCGTAGGATGTTCTGTAGAATAATAGTTGAAATAGAGCAGTGACATGAAGAGATTTATAAGATCATTCACGGTCCAGGAATATCCTGGCTATACCACCGATGTATAAGCAGTCTAAAATCCATTATGACTTGCTTGTTTCCAGCCGGCACATTAGCTTACCTCTTCTGAGGCGCTCATGCAATGGTAGCCCGGCTGCGGGATTCTCTCTGAAGCAGGATCCTCATAATTAAGTTGTATCCTAATTACCGATTCATGATGCAAGTAGTCTCAGTAGTTAGGGGTAATACTCACGTTCAGAAGTCCTGAATCCCGGTTTCGCCTCCAATGGTCTTTTCGTTTGATTCATCATCTCCAACCCATTCTGGTTCTTCATCATCAAACCATCGCTCTTCGGCTTCTCTTTGCTCTATGACGTCGAGCTCGTCATTATTATCAATTTCATGATAAGGAAAATCCGGATCCTCTCCTTTCAAGAACTTAATCGTCATTACAGATTTCCATCTCTCTAGGCCTTCCTCTTTGCTCGTCGGAATCTCGTCTGGATCTTCGGGGAGGATTTCCCCATCCGTAGCTCTAGCATAGCTCACAAAATGTACTGATGAAGATGAGGATGCATTGAGCCCATCAGGGGTTTGTCCTGCAAGTGCTGCCAGTTTGGCTTCAGAACGGTACAAATCTGCTTCCAGAATTCCTGACCAGCCCTTAGCCCGGCCATCTGCTTCTCGCTCAGCAGCTGATAGAAATCGTCTGACGCATCTATCATAGAGTAGTGGATCTGAACTGGATCAGTTTTCGTATTTACCGTGAATCTCGTAAATGCAGTAGATTCACCTAAAAGCTCAAGGTCCCGGGATTCAAAATATGAGGGGTTCCGATCTAAATATTCTTTCCTGCGGTTCTTGACGCGTATTCTAACGCTACGCTCATACTGTTCTTGCTCAGAGGCTTTTATTTCCTCCTCTGTTCTGGAGTCTTGCTTGTGAGGCATGTTGGATTGCTGTTTTAAATCAGCTGATTGAACTTAGAGGAACGTCATAGTAGTGAGCTAATACCATCAAAGGACTCTTGATTGTAACTTATTAAGCTCTTAATCTAGTTCGGGTTTTTTGCCTAATCGTGCTTAGCTGTGTCACGTTATATGAGAGCACGTTTAAGGATAACAATAAGACGTTGGCTGCTGAGTCGCTAGGATACGGTTAGGTGTGAAGCAGTAAAACGCAAGGCCCCCTCATAACAAACCTCGGTAATCTTCATTTGTTGTGATTATCCACGTAGAAGATTCCACTTTGATGAAAGTTTATTTTTTGCCTTAGGTAACAACGAATTCTAACATATATATGAAAGATGGCTACAAATTCAAGTACTGAAGTTTTCCACTCTCCTCCTTCCCCTCCTTTTCTAGAAGTAGAAGGCATTGCAAATTTTAGAGACTTAGGAGGCTATCCTATTTCCGCCTTCCCTCTCAAGACAATCCGCACAGGTCTCGTATATCGATGCGCAGAACCATCAAAGGTGACAGAAAATGGACTTGCCATTCTTCAAGATTTACGGATCACGCATGCATACGATCTCAGATCCAATACTGAGATTGAAAAATATAACGCTTCTGGTTTTGGAAAAATTGCAGAATTCGGGACTGTCCAACGAGTATTCGTGCCTGTCTTCGCTGATAAGGATTACAGTCCTGAGAAGCTAGCTATAAGACTCAGGCAGTATGCCAGTGAGGACACTGAGGTACTCTCGCAGTCGAACTAGCTTGCAAACAAATATTCACATTCTGAACTTCATAGGGCTTTACCAAGATGTATGAGGATATTCTCCTCAACGCACCAGCTTCTTATAAGACAATCTTCCTTCATATTTCTAACGAATCAACAACACCCCTCCTTATTCATTGCACCGCCGGAAAAGATCGAACCGGCGTATTATGCGCCTTGATTCTTTCACTCTGCGGTGTCGACGATGAGATTGTGGCCTATGAGTATTCTCTCACTGAAATGGGCTTCCCTCAAGAATTCAAGGACAAGCTTGTAATGCATTTAATGGAAAACCCGATATTTCACGACGATGAAGTCGGAGCACGAAACGTGATCACTACCAAGTATTCCGCCCGTTTCAATCCTCACTCCCTCCAAGTTTGCTAATGGAATGAATATAGGGCTATTAATATGCTTTCAACACTTCGCATGATCCGAGAGAAGTTTGGAGGTGTTGAGCAGTATGTGATAGAGAGATGCGGACTGACAAAGGAAGAAGTCCAAAAGATCCGCTCTAATCTGATAATTGACGCCCAGCCCTTACATAAGATACCCCTAGAGAACCTATAGATCTACACTTGTTTTCTTACAGAGAATTCACCAAGCCCTTTTCTCAATTATAATTGCAATTTTCTAGACTTACAATGACTGACCCCCTTTTGTAAAATTTCCATAATAAGTGCTCAAATTTGTAGATGTTCACTCTACTACAGTCAAGTATTAGGGTACACGTGACAATAATCACCACGATTCGCTTAATTTCGGAGCAACGACTTTTCCACCTAAACTCTTCAGCTCTCCCATATCAGTCTCTTGATGTAGCACATGGATTGTGCGGCGGTAACCGTCCTCCCAATCTACACAAAGACCTGCAATGGCAACACCGACACGATGTCGGGCGGCTCTTTCATCCGCCCAAGTTCTTCCAAAACAGCTTGGAAACTGTTACCAGTTTTCGCGATCTTTTTCTTCCACTCCTAAAAATACGGCACGAGTGTCAAGACAACGGCGACAGATGTATCGATGGCTAACAGGCCAAGGACAAAACTTTGAAAAACCATTAGAAGGCTCAACGAATTACCTTAGTGCTTATACGAGCAATGGACAATTAAAACGAGCGCTAGGAGGGAAGAATGAGAAAGGGAAGGACGGTAAAAATACAGACAAAAACACAAACGAAGGTTTAGAGTCAAAGTCCACAGGAATTGGACATGGAAATATNCCCCCCCGAAACTGCTTCCGATTTAAGGCCTTTCCCGTTGAATCGAGTTTTCGCTAGTCAGCCAGTGCTCAGTGATGAAATGAGAGAAACTATATGGGGAAGAGTAATGAAAGAAGGAAAATCAGTTCGCGAAGTCAGTGCGGAGCTTGGTGTAGAAATGAGTCGTGTTGGAGCTGTTGTGCGGCTGAAGGAAATAGAAAAGGAGTGGAAACGAAAAGTAAGTCCGAAGCATCAAAGATTCCCGCATTACCCCAATTACTTTTATGATGATACTCCAAAAAATTCGATTAGTCTTTAAGACAACTACATGGTTACACAATTACGCATGCGAGCCTCTCTGAAATCCTTACATCTTGCTCAATTCTTCAAACTCTGATTTTTGTGAATGTCTGCTGATACTTCACATAAAAGGGCAAAAAGCTGGCCACGCCTTATCAGGAAGCCGTCCTCTCGATGCTCCCGACTACAAAATATGTCAAGGATGAAAAGTTAAATCGACCTCACGAATCTATTAACGATCTCCCAGTCCATACAGCTACTGGCCAACAGATATTTTGGCCTACATCTGAATCGAGGCATTTCACTCGTGCAGATGCTGCAAGGGTTTTCGACGAGACCCTCCTCCCAGCAGATGATAGGGTACCACATCCAGAGTTAGCAATCATGGAACGAGAAAGACGGGCTGGACTATCGGAAGAGGAGCGAAGAGCTCTTTTGAAGGTACGAGAAGAGGAGGAAGAAAGGAAGAGGCGTATTATGACAGAACGTCGAGCCAAAGAAGAGTCCACCATAAAGAAGATCGAGACGACGAGATGGCAGTTTAGAATTCAAGATATCAACGTTGATGAGGCCGGTGTTGACGGCAGAGGCTACAAAGGAGTTGGGTGGCGCTATGGAGTTCCTCATATGGACCGTAGCAGAGGCCAGATAAAGATACCCACGAAGGTGGAGTAATATTTGTACAACATTACATATTGTATATTAGCGTCCGTGGAGTTCAAGGTCCACTTTTCCCAGCTTTGTAGATGATTTTGGGATTAGAATGTATGATATTCTGAACAAATAGTGAATATTTTCACAGCTACTGTTGGCACATTGTTGAGAGCATATTTTTGTCATAGTCAATGAGCTCTTATGCCTATTTTTACAATTGACCTGATATCACGTGTGATAAAAGAGACCAACCGACTTCGAATTAGCGCCAACCTTCTACATTGCAGCCAGCCTCGCATAAATACTCTGGCCTCGTCAAACCCAGCTGAAGTTACGAAAAGGTAGGCATCATATATATATTTCATCCCACCTCTTCCATATCAGCCAGTATAGACTCGGAGCAAATATTGAATCATTCACACCATCACAACAAAAGAGAACGCCTCAGAAAGCCTTTCAAACCAGTTTATATTCCTCAGAAGATGTCTGACCGAGAATTTGGAGGTAAGCCATTGCTTTCGCTGCCTATCATAGATTTATATCCGAACTCCCGTTTGCATTATTTCACTTTTTAATTCATTTCATTTATTCTGGCACAAACGTGGAATTTTGCGTGTATCTATGTACTCACCTAATCTATCTAGCTAGCTATTTACTAGTGCTTGTGATGAGTTGTGCGTTCTTCTTTCCTTTACATAATACGCAACTCAGACTTCTTAGAACCTACTGACCCATGGTTTAGGAAACGACGATTTATCTCTACCAAAAGGTATAGTGTTATTTTATTTCCTATATATATATATATATTCCGGATATTATCATCGCTGTTTATTATGGAACCTCCTTGCGCGTCGTGATACTAGACGCACTCGTATCGAAAAACTGGAAAGATTTCAGAATTACCATACAAAGACAAATTTTCAGCATTACCACCAATTAACTCTGGACCAGTCACGAAAGGGAATAAGAACTGTCCATGGCTGTTGTTTATTGTTCGTTAACCTAGCTAAAATTTTGAGATGCACATCTCAAACCGTGAGTGAAACTTGCGGCTGCATGTTTAACCTGGACATATCATCTGAGCCAACGATCCAGTATTGAAGATTATCGAGGATCCCCTTCTATATATAGCAAGCCTTTTCTGACGATGATTGGGATATCATTTTTATTATATTATTCATTCTTTGTTTTTCTCGCTGACACGATGCTCATTTAGCTACGGTCCAGAAGATTGTGACCGAAATCCTGCCACCGTCATCGGGTTTAGCCTTTGGCAAGGATGCAAGAGATCTATTGATCGAATGTTGCGTCGAGTTTATCACACTTATTTCGTCGGAAGCCAATGAGATATCGGAGAAGGAGAGCAAAAAGACTATCGCATGTGAACACATTACAAAGGCATTGGAACAACTAGGTTTCAGTGAATATGTTCCCGATATATTAGAAGTTGCTAATGAGCACAAGGAACAACTTAAGGTACATATAGTTTACATCCCTAAACAGCAGAGTACCTATTCGTGACTAACATTTGTTACAGGGTCGAGAAAAGAAAGCGAATAAACTGGAACAGAGTGGTCTATCAACAGAAGAACTCCTAGCATTACAAGAAGAAGAGTTTAGGGATGCGGCACAGCGGCATAGATAGACTTCCTTGTTTTGATTCTTTCTGCGTTGAGTTCCTATTCTACAACACTAGCATGGCCGGGCTCGGGTGGTAGGCGTTTTATGGTCCGCAGTAATTAATCACTGCAAAACGAGAATGCGTTGATTTATCAGGAAGGACGTTTTGGTAGCTATTATGCATTAACTACAATTGGAATGCAAATACATGATCACAAACACGTAAAATTGCAGATTTCTTAATTTCTCTTATTGTAAATTAATTTTCATATAAGATCATCAACACATAAAGTGACCAAATAGCAGTAACTCCCCTCTGCATACCCAGTACCGAAGTTCCGGCATGGATAAATAATATCAGAGCATTATGGACTATGCATATAGGAAGTAGAAGCAGAAGAAGAATATAAAGACTTTGCCAAGACTCCGTGGCCCTGTCAACCTATCTCTTGTGCCACTCGTAACAAATGTAGGGGTAGTAGTCGTTGTTGTACTAGTCGTTGTAGACTGAACACGAGGAACTGACGCCGGTATACTCTCAGTGGTGGGTGGGAGTTCTAATGATAAACCAATTGGTGTTATAGACGAGATAGTGGCTTTAGGTATCTCCGTAGAGGTAGACTTGGTTTTATTGGTAGTAGCAGTCTTGGTAGTAGTTGTAGGCTTAGTGGTTATTGTCGCTAATTTCATTGTCTGAGAGATGGACGAAGTCATCGATATATGTGTTGTAGTTGATGTAGATATATTTATTGTCGTAGATTTAGATGTGTTCATCGGGGTAGACTTGATTGTAGTAGGAGTAGGAGTAATAGCTTTGGAGTTTGTGGTGGTTGTAGTAGCTTTGGAAGTTGTAGTGACAATTGTGGTAGTGATTGTGGTAATGGTTGTAGATTTAGTGGTAGTTGTAGGTTTAATGGTGGTAGTGGGCTTAATGGTGGTTGGAGTAGCTTTAGAAGTTGTAGTAGCGATTGTGCTGATGCTTGTAGGCTTAGTCGTGGTTATGGCAGCCTTGGAAGTTGTAGTAATGATTGTAGTAATGATTGTAGTGGTCGTTGTACGTTTAGTAGAGGTTGTGGGTATGGTGGTTGTAGTTGTATGCTTGGTAGTGGTTGTATGTTTGGTAGAGGTTGTAGGCTTAGTAGTAGTTGTAGGTATAATAGTGGTAGATTTGGTAGTAGTTGTGGGTTTGGCGGTTGTAGGTTTAGTAGAGCTTATGAGTTTGGTAGTAGTTGTAGGCTTGGTAGAGGTTATGGGTTTGGTAGTAGTTGCAGGCTTGGTAGAGGTTGTAAGCTTAGTAGAAGTTGTAGGTTTAATAGTGGTGAGCTTAGTAGTAGTTGTGGGTTTAGTGGTGGTAGTAGGTTTAGTAGTGGTTGTGAGTTTGGTGGTTGTAGGTTTAGTGGTGGTTGTCGGTTTCGTAGAGGTTATAGGCTTGGTAGTAGTTGTAATTTTGGTAGAGGTTGTAGGTTTGGTAGTAAGTTTAGTGGTAGTTGTAGGTTTAGTGGTTGTAGATTTGGTAGTAGTTGTAGGTTTAGTGGTGCTAGAAAGTTTTAGTGGTGGTTGTGAGTTTGGTGGGTGCTGTCAGTTTAGTAGAGGTTGTGGATTTGGTAGTGGTTGTAGGTTTGGTAGCGGTTGTGGGCTTAGTAGTCGTGGGCTTAGTGGTTGTATGTTTGGTGGTTGTAAGCTTTGTGGTAGTTGTAGGTATAGTAGTTGTCGGTTTAGTAAAGGTTGTAGATTTGGTGGTGGTTGTATGTTTGGTAGTTGAAAGCTTGGTTGTAGTTGTAAGCTTTGTGGTGGTTGTAGGTTTGGTAGTTGTAGGTTTGGTAGTTGTTGTGGATTTGGTGGTAGTTGTAGGTGTGGTTGTAGGTTTAGTGGTTGTAGGTTTAGTGGTTGTAGGTTTAGTGGTTGTAGGTTTAGTGGTTGTAGGTTTAGTGGTTGTAGGTTTAGTGGTTGTAGGTTTAGTGGTTGTAGGT
>NCSJ02000294.1:0-54115 GCA_002812745.2 Scytalidium lignicola
CTTTTAGACCCTTGAGTTGCCCCGCCAATCTAAGCCGCTTKCTGGSGTTTACGTTTTCATCTTCGGAGGAGCATTCGGCCAGGTCTCGCGTTAAGGACTCTTGGGCCAGAGGAGAAGCGGAGAGGTAGGAGGAAGTGAAGGGTGATCTTGAAATGGTGTTGTGGTTATTTTCTTGTTCCTGTAATTTAATCGGCTTTGAAGGCGTCGACATGTTTTGTTCAATCTGATTCTCGAAGAGTGGGAGGGAGGAATTGGCGGGAACCAAATAGGAGAAATTGATCTTAGATCTATATCACACGATCCTCCTTCCAATTCATCACTAAATGCCAACAATTGAGCTCAATTGAAGAAGGTTTATGGGATTGAATGTGTTTAGATAGCATGCAGAGGTGGAGAAAAGATGAATAAAAGAGTTGAGATAGCATTGAAGATTCGGAAGTCCTTTTAGACCCTTGAGTTGCCCCGCCAATCTAAGCCGCTTTTGGGGGCGTTCGCCACTTTTTTTGAAGTTGACAATTTGATAAGCTCAAAAGGGACGAGCTAGTCTGTGATAAGAAGGAACAGCCGAGGTAACAAACCGTTGTCTTATGACTAAATTATTAAAAGAAATTTTATCTATCGGACTAGATTGACTATGATATATGAAATAATTGTTCATCTATGGAGGTATTGGTTTTGAAAATATAGAGATTCACGCTCTTATCCTTCTTATTTTCCAAGCCTGACACCAATTTCATTTCATCTTATTCCAAAACGTATCTCACAACATATTAGCCTTCCCCCAAAACACCTTATATTTTCTATGTCAAAATTTGATATACGCACAGTGGAATGATTAGTTGAATCGTAGTATATTCAATTATAGATGTAGTTGTTGATGTAGTTATAAAAATTCTTTCCGACTAGCCGGCAATTACATAAGCACCACCAATTCGAACTCCACAATAACTAACATGTGCGATAACTACTAACCCATCATTTCAACTCCTGACATGATTCTCTGATGACTGACAAGGTTGACCCAGAGCAATCACAGCTCATACAAGCCGAAATAACAGAGCTCGAGAGACGTCTCAAGGATGCTAAGGCTAGATTGATTAAGACTGGGAATGTTACAGTTGATGTTGACAATACGTCGAACCTGCTGAATGGCGGCGGTAAGATATGGAGTTATAATGAATAAATTTCACTGCTCACTGTCGTAGGGATTCTTGACACTCCTGCACATCACTTTCTCCTCCTACTGTCTGATTCTGCCCTTCCCTTAGGTTCCTTCGCTTTTAGCGGTGGCCTTGAATCTTATCTTGCGCACACGCGACCCAACCAGAGTTTCTTCGATTTCTTAGGTTTCTCCCTCTCGTCATATGCCTCCACTACTCTTCCATTTGTACTCGCCGCTTATCGTAATCCGGTTAATATCGTAGATCTAGATGAAGCTCTAGACGCTACGATTATGTGTACAGTAGGCCGCCGTGCATCGATTGCGCAAGGGAGAGCTTTACTTTCTGTATGGGATAGATCCTTCAGTTTTGCGTTACAACCAGACGCGGATACGGCAGCGGCTGAAGCTTTGAAGAAGTTCAGTGTCATTCTCCACTCTTCGTCGTCTGGCTCAGTGAATTCTGGGGAACAGCCAGGGGCATCTGCACATCTTGGTCCTCTTTTCGGGGCAATTGCCTATATCCTGGGACTAAGCTTACGTCAAACTTCCTATGTATTTATACTGGGCCAAGTGAAAGCTTTGCTATCTGCAGCAGTTCGAGCAAGCATGTTTGGACCGTATCAGGCCCAGAAGATACTTGCAAGTGTGGACGTGCAGAACGGGATCCGACAGGCTATAGATTCGGCATGGCATACGAAGATTGAGAATGCAGGGCAAAGCGTTCCGATGATGGATCTGTGGATAGGGAGGCACGAAATGCTCTATTCGAGGATTTTTAACAGCTAGTTTGCGTGATAATGTATATACTAGACAATATTCATGACTACAGTATGCCTGTCTTATGACAAAAAGGGTGAATACGGTCTTGAAATTCTTATCTTCGCATTCATATCCTTGTTGACATAAAGATTTACAGCATTTGTCCCTTTAGCAAAATATATGTCATCGGCTGCTTCATAATCAGCCAAGCTAAAGCTATATAATTCTTTTAAATAAAATTTATAAGAGGTCTCGTTGTATTAATATAAGTCTAAACAGTTAATAAATCATAATCTTATACAACTTTAATTTAAATCTTCACTTCAAGTACTTGCGATTGGCTAATCTTATTTAAAAGAGCTTCTGCTTTCACAATCTTACTCTACGATCACATCATCTAGCTCGTGTCTGTAAATTAATGTTTAGGCCAATCTCTATATTCTTGTCTAATGGTGGCTACAAGTGTCTAAAGTCCAAAGGTAGAAGAGAGTGGAAGGATACAGCACGAGTAAGCTTAACTTTGCAATGGTAATTTTGAATAATAAATCGTTGTAAACAATACTGAAGGTAGTACTATGCCATATTTTGGTTTGCCTAGTCACTACTTCTGAACTACACCACTAGCATACAACTGAGGGATCGCTTGTCTCTCAGTCCATTCCGTGCATTTAATCATTGGCGGTCGAATTTCACCCGGTTCGTAGAAAGAGCTATCCGGTTTGATCTGCTCAGTCTTCATGGTTTTCACATTGAAATGCTTTTGCTTTGGTGGAGGTGGAAGAGCCTTCAAGATCTAGTCAATATTAAAGAGATAATCGACTGCTTTTGTTTTGCCAAGATATTCCTTTTCAAAGAATGTTTCGGAGTTTTCAGGTCGTCCACTATTCTCTGTCTCGTAATGCATTCCCGACGTGATGTCGCCCGTGACATTATGAATGACTCCGCCGCCATCGGCATGTGTTTCCACGAAGATAACATGGTGGTATCTTGGACTTGGCATGTCTGGATCTGGGATTGCTATAGTGTATTTGATTTTGTAAACGTTGTAAGACATTTTTCTCCCTCGGTAAGTTGATGAGTAGCCACGCAAGACGTAAGAGATATCACAAGAAGTATTGTCTTGCCCTCTGAAAACCAGCAGTTTTAGAGCATGCCCTTACGATATTCTGAGAGACTCTAAAGGTAAAATAATGAGAAAATATTGGCGACAGGTTCTGTGGTGCGGTTAGACTATGTGACTTTCGCATGGAGGGGTTGCATTTTTTACGCCTAAGACTCTATTGATAGATTGTCGGTCTGCACCCTAGGTTCTTAGAAGCCTGGCTGACTCCCACGATTAGGGACACTTTAACAACCTCCAAAATTTGGAACTTTATTATAACCTCGTCAAAGCAATTCAATTGCCTTACATCCTGCAATCCGTCAGAGACAAGATTTGAGTGATTTGAGTACAATTTCATCACTGGTCTCGATGCTTGCAGAAAGTTAACAAACCTCCGAAACATTACGGAGAGCCTGGGCGGGAGATGATAGCATGAGGATCTCACGGATTATTAAGCCTTCAATGCGACTCTAGTTCTTGTCATAACTTTATTCTCACAGCGCTATACGATAGATCTGTTTCAAGAGGCTTATGATTGAGAGCTTATTCATAAAACGATCAATACCTAAAGTCGCCTCAGAGCACTTATGGAATGCAGAGTCACTAGCCAAACTACCGTGTGTTAAGAATATCCATATGCTAAGATTTACGTTTGCTTTGGGATAATTATAATGATAGGCCTATTTAAAAAGTATCAATATACAGTAATGTTAATCATGGTTTTCCTACGATACGGTTGCGGAATCCTAACTACATAATATCAAGTTATTACAAGTTGAAAAGAACAAATACGTCTATTGGCTAATACTGTCCTAGTGCTTCCTCTCAAATCTTGGGTCTCCTTTTAATTGAGGAATGAGTTTTGTCTGCCCCTCATTTAGATCGTCGCTCAGCTTCGGTCCCATCCAATGTGGCTGGGCGGTCTGCAAGGTATCTTCGAACTCAATTGCCTCATTACCAGCAATAAAGAAGGCCTTGCCGTTGATTTCAGGTCTAACAACTGGAATCAGCAGGGCTCGTCCAACCCCTGCAGGTGTGTTCTTAGGTAGCTCTCCCCAAGCTTCAAGCCATTCAGGCTGCAACATAGGAGTCACTAAGATAGGTCAGCAAAGTTATATCGTAAACGCCAGATCGGAAATACGAACCAGTCAACCAAGGACAAATGCAATTTATAGTGGCATTGCCCTCGGTAATCGTATATCTCAAGCCCCGCATGAATCCCAAAACGGCTGACTTGGCTGCACAATAGTAGTAAATTGGAGGCGCGGGAAAGAATGCTCCAGCTGAAGCCGTCATGACGATCTGGCATTTTGTCTGAGGCCACTTCTTAAAATAGTGCAGTGCAACTTTCACGACATAGGTCTGGCCGATGAAATTTACATCGACAGATTTCAGATCCGGGGGAAGAAGCTTTCCTGTCTTCGGATCAAACTTTTCATCAAGGAAATCTTCGTGAGTATTTATCCCAGCATTGGAAAGGACGGCATGGATAGTACCAAATCTTTGGTGGGCCGCTTCGAATAAGGAGAGAACATTATCCCAGTTTGAGACATCAGTTTTGTGGAAGAGGACGTTAGATCCTAGTTCTTGAGCTATCTTTTCACCAAGTTCTGAGCTCCAATCTCCAATGACTATATTGGCTCCGTGTTCTAATCTTCAAGGTTAATAATTATAAGAGAATATTCAGGACCGGAATCTTACGATGTATAATATCCACAGCAGCCCGCCCAATGCCTGTAGCCGCACCGGTGATTAGAATAGTTTTGTCTTTTAGAGCATTAAGTTCCTCGTCCTTTAGTTGATAAGAAGTCATTGCGTAGAGAGCTCCCCTTTTATACAATGCTTATATGTCCAGGGAATGAGTAACTAGTGCTATCGATATCGTTATAAGGATTTCTTAGTACTTGGAACACAAAATGTTCACCGACCACGATAAGTATGATTATAAAACTTTTCGAGTCTCCCAAATCTGTTGTTATGATCTGCAAAGAAATATTCGTTGACATTAAACTCAGCATACTGTAGCTACCCCGCGCTACGGTGAAGCCCCATGTGGGGTGGCACGGTGGGTATCCAAAACATTCTCGTCAGGGGAACGTTCAACTTCGGCCACGATAAATCAAGCTAAAATATTATAAAGGAAAATGAAAAGCAGATTGGATTCTATTAGAATAGATGCATTGTAATTAACGGCGATCCGGTGAGTAGAGAAATAACATAGATTAAAGATGCATACTTAACTATGATTACTTCTGTTAGTACGACGTGGCACATTGTACCTAATATAGTGCACACGACAGCTATACGTCTTTGGGCGCGTTAATGATGCTTTTGTTCAATATATTCGCGATCCAATTTAAGATTGTTGAATTAAAGCGGAGAAACACTCTTGATGTTCTGTGAAGGTAGTTCTGCAGACATTCAAACGAGATATATAAAAATCTACTTTGGTGTCGATATAATGAGCCTAGATTCATAGACTACGTCTTCACTTACTAAAAGGGAGAGGAGATTGTCAAAGTATTTCCATTCTCCGGAGTCTTTTATTGCCAAAGGTACACTTGTTTCCACGACAGAGTTCCAAACGTCTTTGACAATAGGATGAGCTATAGGAACACTAACAGTATCTTCGTTTTAAGCTTGGTAAAGGTTATCTCTCGTGGTGGTAAGCTTTGGTACCACATAAAAGGAAGCGGAAGCACGGAAGGAACCCCGAGCTAGACACTAGCCAATATACTATTTGAGCCGTCTGTTACCCTTTTCAGGCTTTGATTCCTCAGTACGACCGACAGAGTATACTGTATGTGATACGGAGTACGGTATCAGCACTTCTGCCAGAAAAGGAAGGAGCAGCGTAATCTTTTTCTCGACGAAGCTGTTCGTATTTCGCGGTTGCGGATAAAGGCACGCTCCTAGCGCCCGAAAACGGAGAAACAAAGGGCCGAAGATTTTACTCTCTTCGAAGTCATTGCAGCTACCATTGTGAGTCAGGCTAGGGCCAAACCACAAAGATCGGGTCAGTACAATCTCTTTCTCAGGTTGGACAGCACTAAACCGAAGTCTATTTCAGTTAAATAGAGTCCATCTCGTCTTGTTGCTCCCTCCACCTCTCTTTGCCTTAGTCCTTTTCCCGACCCCACTAACATCGTGTTCTTCTAGAAAGGACCACCGATATCTTAACTTTCGCCCACACGTTTCCGAAAAATCTACAACACCACGAAGTTTATACGTCAATGGAGGAGAATATACAGCAACCCGCTGGTAGTGCGGCAAAGGAGCAAAATATCAATCCCTGGAGCGTCTCAGGCGAGGTCGCTGAGGATGGCAGCGTAAAGCCCATCGACTACAACAAACTTGTCGACCAGTTCGGCACTAAGCTTATTGATGAAGCACTACTGGAAAGATTTGAACGTGTTACCGGCCATAAACCTCACCGATTCCTTCGACGACAGATCGTCTTTTCACATCGTGATCTGGAAGTCATTTTAGATAGGTATAAACTATACTTTCATGAGAAGTGTCAAGCTGACACTGAGAAGGTTCGAGAAGCAGCAGCCATTTTTCCTTTATAGTGGTCGTGGACCAAGCAGTGATATTCTCCATATTGGGCACATAATTCCGTTTGAACTAACTAAGTGGTTGTCGGATGTGTTCCAAGTGCCGGTTATCATAATGTTAACGGACGGTATAGTTAAACACTACCATATTAAAATAATCAGGCTTACTTACATTGTAACTACCAGATGAAAAGTACCTTATCAGTCAACCAGATCGCACTATAGATGAATATGAGGCTTACGCGCGAGAGAACGCCAAAGATATTATCGCCGTTGGACTTGATCCTGAACGCACCTTCATTTTTTCTGATTTTGAGTACATGGGCGGCCAATTCTACAGAAATATCACAAGAATAGCCAAGGTTAGTCTCGTCATTCAATTTAAAATTTTATTAACGAATTTTTAGAGAGTCAATAGAGGAACTGCAGATGCTTTCTTTGGTTTCGATTCTAGCACGAACATCGGAAAGGTAACAATAGCTCACACTCCATTTCTATTAAGCTAATAGTTTTTCAGGTTCACTTTGCTGCCATCCAAGCTGCCTCTTCATTCGCAGGGTCATTCCCTTTCATGTTCGGTCCTGATTCAAACGAAATTCCATGTCTTATACCATGCGCAATCGATCAAGATCCATATTTCCGTTTAACAAGAGATGTTGCCAGTCAATTGAAATATGCAAAACCGTCGCTAATTCACGCGCGGTTTTTAGATGCTCTTCAAGGTCCTGGATCCAAGATGTCTGCATCCATTGAGTCAAGCTCTATACTAGTACGGGATAACCCGAAGACAATTTTGAACAAGATCAACAAATATGCTTTCAGTGGAGGTAGAGAGACTCTCGAAGAACATAGAGAAAAGGGCGGGAATCCAGACATCGATGTTCCGTATCAATACTTGAAATTCTTTTTAGAGGTGAGTTAAAGATACACGTCCATTGCTTTACTAATGTGTTATAGAGCGATGAAGAGCTTGAGCAGATTCGGCAAGATTATAAGTCTGGAAAACTTTTAACCGGAGAGATCAAGAAAAAGTCCTTTCACCCTGTCTAGCTTCTAAATTTAGTACTAATTCTAACTATATCCCAGGTGTGCTGAAGAGTTGGCTAAATTTTGTACCTTGTTTCAGGAGCAGCGAGCAAAGGTAACAGATCAAATACTTGACCATTTTATGACTCCACGACCATTACTCTGTCGAGGAGTTCTATCAAACACTCTGCTTCCTTCTATGCAAAGCAAGTCCGAACTCTCGAAAGGATCCGTCAAAGATCCCAACTCCAAATCACAGGCAAAGAAGATGAAGAAACTCGAGGCCATCAATGCAAAAAAGCAACTTAAGGCTTCAGGAAAGGAGGCTGATTCCATGGCTACGGCTACGGTTGTAACTCTAAGTACAAAAGAGGATAAGGCAGCGAGTGGCGACACAATTACTTCAGGAAGGAGCCCATAAATCAGAGATAACAATTTTTGTTAGCATCAAGTGACTACCAAGGTTGTCAGCATTATTGAATCAATAGATAGATGGGTAGTTTCCTGTTATATCCTATATATCCACCCACAGCTGTCTCTTTCGTCATCATCACTTCAACTCTATTATTCATCAAGAGCTACGCAACTGCATACCCGCTGGAGCACACAACATAGCCTGGTAGAAGTGACTATATATATAGCAATATTTGCTCAGCGTAAAGTGTAGATACATTGTTCATTCAATCTAAGTGTAAATTGATTTATCAGGATTAGTGCAAATAACCTCCTCTGTACTAGTCTGATTTTATGAGTTAAACAGTAGTAGAGTACACTTTTACTCACTCTGCCACAACTTCTCTTTAAGTTTCGCACAATACAGTTTGCTGGAGTATTTATTCTTGAGTTTCTAAACAGGCTCATCATGAAATCTGGCTGGGTGGTTCTAAAAAAGTAAACTTGGATTCTTCCTCTTGCCGGAATGAAGTCTGCCAACCAAAGTCTCTCGTCTCATCTAGCAACTACGTGCAGTTCTTGATAATCTCAATCATTCCAGCAACCGCATGCGCTGAATCTTCTATGAATTGCTTCTGCAGCTGCAATGTAATGCTGGTAATGGTATCATTTATATCCATATGTATCCTAATAAGGTCCTCTCTCATGGTGGTGCCGACCACGTTTAGAAGTTTGCTAGGGAGCATTGAGTGGCTTGCAACTAAGCAGCCTAGAAATAATATAGGACAGAGTCATCGTAGGCCGTGGATGTTCTCCATATGGGACTGCAAGGTTCTAGTCGTTGAAAAGTTTTTGGAACATCTTAGACATGACTGCCTCCATTTGCCTTGGTGTATCATCTTTCACGTGCCTGTAATCCTCTATTGCTTGTCCATGCCTCCGTAAGTGTTGTGTTGTGTAGAACTCCCTGCCGCTTCTTCCACATGCACATCATATGCCTTGGTATACCCCTTTGCCGTGTTCCGATAATCTTCTGTAATCTCAAATGTTTGGGAGCAGATCTTACATCGAATTTCCTTCCTGGGGGCCATTTTTTCTAGACTATATCGATAATTAAATATGGATTACCATAAAGACTTGTCTACACGAACCAAATTGTATAAATTCACATTAAGCCCTCACTTTGATTTAAGGTCTATCTTCGACATATACGTGTTAGAATAGGTATAGGGTAACTAGGCTTTATACAGTAAATGAATTAAAATATATTCGTCCTGTTATTCACGTGAGACGGGTTATGTTGGGGAAATATGACTGCTTATTTTTATACTTTATATTTTCAACTTCGCTGGTATATATGGCTTTAGTCTCTCTATAGCTAAGCCTTTTCTAGTTGAAGCTGCCTAAGATGCTTTTTGCTTGTCAAGCTCGAAGTGGTATAGGGTCTAGAACAAGTAACTTTCCAATTAAATTCAAATCCATCAATATTTTAAGTTTGATATTATTATCATGCTTCTTTTCTCCTCTTCGCTTTAACCATCAATGGTTTTTCTAAATCACTTATGCCTACACTGATCAACCCCGGAAGCTTCCCTCGGAATTCACCAGCCTTTACTTGAGCTATCTCGTCTTGATCGGCCAATTCAAACGAAAATTCACGGAGTAATGTACTCATCAACTTGTAAATATTCGTCTGGGCTACGGTCTTCCCTATGCACTGGCGACTTCCCAAACCGAATTGCATCAAGTACCTGGACCGCTCGTTTATCTCGGGCTTATCCCAACGAGCTGGATCGAACACATTATGGTCGGGTCCCCATATTTCCGCGTTATGATGGAAGGCGTGATTGCAAACAGCGACGGATGTCTAAATTAAATGTCAGTAATGTTGTAGTAAAAACCCCTGCTTTATTCCAAAGTTCATGAAATGAGTCAAAGCACTTACTCCTTGCTTCAAATGGCGCCCTGCTATCTTCACACCCTCCCGTGCCATAACTCGTCGTGCAAGGGGCATGGTGAATACAGGGGTGATGCGGAAGTTCTCTTTGATGCACTGACGAAGATAAGGTAGAGACGTCTCGGCCGTAGTTACAGAGTATGCTGGTTGATCAGGTCCAAGAGGTGGAAGATTAGCGTCTATTTCTGCCACGCATTTATCCAGGATCTCAGGTGTGTGTAAGAGATGATAGAACAGTAAAGTCGTGGTGGCACTTGTTGTATGGGTTCCAGCAATACTAGGTTTCTGTTAGCACGCTTTCAAAATAGTCAAGCAACATTTGTTACTCACATGAATCCAAATGCCTCCGTCTCTAGGTCAAGTTGAGTTAGGCGCTCTCCTGTATCTGGATGTTTTGCGAGAATCAAGTTGGTCAGAATATCTTTCCGCTCTGCCGCTTTCCCTTGTTCCCCTCCGGCGTCATTTATTGCTGCGATCCGGTTTTTGACGCATCGGGAGGCCAAGGCAGCACAAGCTTTCCGGCCTTTGATTAAATGTTGAAGTCCTGAGTGAGGGACATAGGGCATATATTTCTTTATGGTCGGCAGCATGAGCGGCCATGCACCAGTGATTGCTGCGAGCAAGCTGTGATCCACAACTGGAGGTACACGAGATTCGTCGTCGGTAACCTGAATTGAGAAGGACTGGCTAAAAGCCAGTTCTCCCAAGACATCAATTGTGTAGTAGTGCAAAAGCTTTTTTAGATTGAACACTTCGTCGCGTTCGACAAAGCCGTTTATCTTGTCCTTTAGGATCTGAATGTTTTGGTCTAAGTACTGCTCCATACCCTTGACGTAGGAAATGGAGAAGCTGTGGGACATATGCCGTCTTCGGACTGAGTGTATCTTTTTCTTCGTTAGCACTACGCACCCCTGAGTGCCTGCAGCACTAATAGACTTACATTGTCATCCCTCATTCCAAAGACATTGGGATGTGCGGCACCATACGCATCATAAAACTCCGTTTTTGGCATCATTCTGCCGCCTTTCTGGTATATTATCGGAATGGCTTCTTCGGCCGTGATGCTGAGTTTATCTGGTCCATAACGAACGAAAGGCCCATACTTCTCATGGAGCTCGGTCAAATGGTATGGTTGTTTTAGAGTCCAGAATTGGTAAACTTGCCAAAGATCGGTGATGGATGCTAGAAAAGGTCCGGGGTAACGTGCGAGAGGATGGAAATAGCGTTGGTATACAATGTAGCCGAGTGATACAACAGTGGCCGCAATGGCGGACACCGCCGCCATCTGGCTAAACTCTAGAGAGGAGAGCAGGGTGCGCAAACTCATTTTTCAATGTCTATAATGAGGAAGGAAGTAGAGAAGGGGCAGCAAATAATAGCTATTCCATAAGAGTGGGAGGTTTTCTCAACATGAAACTTCCTGAAAGTACACTTCCACGAACCATTTAAATCGTCGGAGGACATCCGGAAGAAGATTAACAGCCATTGAGATGAGGGCTTCCCGATGACCTTCCGGACAGATGTCACCATGTGGACTTGTTGGGGGATGGAGGCAAGAGGCATTTTGTTCCACCCGCGTGCCCCGCAAACAGACGCCCCGGACTCTGCTCGAGGCAATAACGTCAAAATCCCCGTCAAGAGGCCCCTCCTTCTTCCTGTTCTTCTGCGATAAGGCACTGATTTGAGGGAATCGGCCTGCAGATGTCTGATTCGTAGTGTATCTCCGCATTAAACCCGCTCTCCGCCAGAAGCTCACTGTGCTGTGGGAGCTTCTGACCAATAGAAATCAGCGGTTCGGGTAGCATCATTCCGATTGCACACCAACACGTTGGAGGCACAGAGGTCTTTTGTACGTACATATTATGCTGGGTTTTATATTGCAAGGTGGGGTAAGGCATTGGGGGTTGTGCTACAAAAGGTAATTAAGGAAAGGTTCCAGTGAGGTCGTGAGGGAAAAGATAATGTGCAAACTGGATTGTGGGGCAGTTACATATCCTAAATCAGCCATGTTTTCCGCCATAATCGGCTTCGATCATGATGATAATTCATGCAATGTGTTGGATAGAGTCAATCATTGGATGAACCGTGATTTTCTCATGTCGTGCTTAACCGTCCGAATTACCCCTATGGAATGTTATGTGGCATCGTACGTCAGAACGTACGATGGCAGGTGAACTGTAGTTAGCTATATCACCAATTAATCAACCACAAAAGAACCTAATAATAGCTCTATAATCAAAAAATAGAACTGAATTGTTGTGTACCTACTATAGCTACGGCTCTATGTATCCCCTTAGACCCTAGGTCCCTTAACTGGCTACAGCTCAACACGGGTAGAATATTGATCAATGCGGGTAGAACACGTGCCGTTTAGGAAACTTCAAGGAGGGTACAGAGTAACCTTTGATCAAACCCAGCAAGGGCAGAGACTTAATCCAATAATTGAGCATATGCTGAGTATATGTGTAATTACAGGAATATTGATTTTAATATTTAAATTATAGCATAATTAATATAGCCTATAACAAGCTACTGTATAATTTACTACCCCTCCTAAAAGATTCATACCTGCAAGGACGAATCTATGATTTGCGTGATCTCATTTGCTCAAACCTTTGCATAACCCTTGTAAAGCGTGTATTCTATTTTTATGAATATTACCCAAATGAGTTCATAAGGTCCTTGCGGTCCTTGTTCAGAATCTCATGATCTTCGTCTAATCTGCGTCATAATCCCAGTTTTGACCCTTGCATGTGTGAAATATTTACTGCAGAGGGGCTTAAGCTTCTCAGGCCAAAGTTATATACAGTACGGGGATATATTGTCCACATAAAACCCTTCATTCTCCTAAAACGGAGATAATTGTATTGTAAAGCAACGACGCTGAAAGTGGTTCAAATTGGTTTATGGTGTCCGAAGGGATACGCAGCGCTCCCAGTTTGCTGAATATTCACCAATTATTGTATGACGTTCTGCTAGCGCTCCAACGACCGTTGCCATGGAGGCCGATCTTTTCTAGGTCTTTAAACTGAATTCGAAACCCTGAAAGCCCTAAATTGGCACATGTTAACTTCTCTAGCCGTCTATATCTGCAGTCCTCCATTTATAGGTATTATCCCTCTAAACCTGCTATAATCGAAGAATTCCTATGAGACTATCTATTCTTTTAACCCTTAAAACAGCCACGTATGATAGCTTTAATGCAAAATCCTTTTCCAAGTTCAACAAGCCTTGTCGACTGTTATTCTATGTGATTTGTGTATTATTATAACGCGTATATTAGTACCATTGATATGTAAACTTACCGCGTAGATAGCTATCACATCCTAAAAGAAAAATTCTTCACTTCAATTAAGTTGCTTTGAAGACTCAAACTGAACAGCACATATTTCAAAAGACAATACATTTTAAGCAATAGTCAAACCCCAATCCATAGAACAATCATTTTATGATTTTTTATGTAATCTTATAATTAAAACCAATAACCCCCTAAATTCCGTTTGCCAAAAACATTTGCCCATAAATGCTTCAATGCATGAGGATCCCCCTACTTTATGCAATAACTCCAGTTTGCTGATAATCCAAATCACAAGCATGAGGATGTTTCAAACAATAGTTGGGCATCAGAGGCGTGGCCTGAACCCCATTCGCAACCAAGTACTCCCTAAAGTTCAGAATCCGCTGCGTCATCTCCGTCGTCCTCTTCTCCCCTGCGGCATTCTTGTTCCCAGACCACACTAGCTCCGCGAGCGCGGCGGCACGCGGCCACATCTTGGAGGAGACGACCGTGTCATCGACCTGTTCGGACCAGAGCGGCGTCTCGGCTCCCAGAACGTGCGCGGCTTCTGCCTTGGTGAGGTTGGTGGTGAAGTCGTAGTCATAGATTCGCTGCCAGGTCTTGTATGGCGCGCACCAGGAACCACCGTTGCCGCCGTAGTTGAAGGTATTATCGTTTGCGTCTGGTGGGTATTGCTCGTCGTAGCGGGGGTCGTTGCCAACCCAGCCGCCGAACCCGCAGTCGAGGTAGAAGAAGTCGGAGGAGGAAACTACCACGTCGAAGCCGTCGGAGGTAATTTGCTGGATATTTTGGAGACCGTTGTTCCAGGCTTGCAGGACAATGTTTCGGGGAAGGTCGTGCACGCGTGGTGTGGAGGTCCAGATATCCTCCCACATCATCAGTCGGCGGTCCTCTGGTGCTTGGAGGAATGGAAGGGCGTGGTCCACCCAGTATTGCAGGAGATCATCGTAGGTTCTAGACGCATTGGCGGCAAACCATTCCGTGGTGATTTTGCTCAAGTTGTAGCACCCAGTCTGGAGCTCATCGCCACCAGCGTGGTACCAGTTGTCCGTGAAGACGCTTGACAATTCATTATAGACGTTCTTGACCACGTCATAAGTCTTGTTGTTAAGGATTTCCAGCTGTCCTGGGTTGGGCTCTACCGCAGTGTGCAGTGGCCAGTTGTCGTTTGACCACCAGGAGTCGGCGCAGGCGACAATATCGGGATCAACTTGCTTCCAGCCAGAAGAGGCGTGGCCGGGCATGTCCACCTCAGGAATAACACGAATGGCACGCTCCTCGGCATATTTGATCACATCGTAGATGTCATTGTGGGTGAAAGTCTGGAGGGGAGAATTCGCGTCTAAGGTCATGCTCGGGTAGGCCTTCATGACAATGGGCCAGGACTGCGAATCGTCCAAGTGCCAGTGCAGCACGTTCAGCTTGGACAGACCCATGCCATCCAGCTGCTCAAATATTTTAGCTTTACTGACATAGTTACGGCCGGTATCAACCATAATACCCCGGTACGGGTAGATTGGGGCATCGCTGATTGAAACGGGCTGCTCAATCTGGAGACCTCGGTGACCATCCGAAATAATGATTTGTTGGAGGGTCGTGAAGGCATGCACAGCTCCCCAGGTGGTGGGCGCGGTAATGGTGATGGTATCGGTGTTTCCTGGGATTTCGAGGGTGTAGGATTCATCTACGCCATGCTGCAGATTGGAATGGAGGTTCTTGACCTGGAGATTGACCCGGGTGATCTGAGGAGGACTACTCCTCTTGTGCTTGTGCTTTGCTGCGGCTGTGGTGTTGGGAAACGTCGCGTAGGTCGCTGGCGGCGCCTGAGTCGCCTGTGGCACCCATTGAAGGTTGACAATGGCACTGGATGCGCGCGCAAAGGCGCTCGCCACGATGGTGTTGGTGGGACCGGTCAGGACGAAGTTTTGGTTGACTCGTTGAGGTCCTGAAGTTCCCCAGGTGATCTTGGACGGAGCTGGCAATGGGTCGACCTGCACTGCCTGGGCCAGGCCCGCGATGGTCACGATGGCGGGGAGGAGAGCGATGGAGCGCATCTTGTTGACGAGACCAATTTTTGCTGCGATCCAGGTGGCGATCGAGTGCTAGAGCTCTGGATGTGGAAAAGGCGCGGCATGATGAAATATATACAGTATAAAATTGCTGGTTTCCCATGCAATGCCAATCTTACCTGGGAATGTAACCATTTCGAGGGAGCTCCCCTGAGCACCGGGTACTACCCTCAGGGCAAACGATGCGACTTGCATACGACGGGGTCTTACAGTAGCATGGGCCCCCTATCAGAACTGGATATCGGGCTCCATGCAACGTTGGGATCTTCCCGTGGTCTCTCCTGAACTGTCTTGATTAGGTACTTGTCCGGTCATGCTTGTGTCTCCTCTTGTCCCGCACATTATTAGGTACTGTGCTGTACAGTAACTATGGTACTGTATTGCTGCACAAGCTGCGCGAGCTGTTGTAGCTTTCCCCGCAGTGTGCCAATTAATCGTGATGAGTGGTCGAGAGGACAACACATCTGGCAATCCCCTTGCGCATGTAACCCAAGCCAGCTCCCAATCAATGGCTGGCTTTTTTTTTTGTTGCAGGCAATTGTACATTCGTCGTGGTACCTGTCCAACGGCCCTTCTGTCTAGTTTTTGTTTGCTGCTGCTGCTCTGAAACGTTACAATTAATCCCAGGGGTCGAGATAAGCTTAGCTAAGGAGACGCCTCCCAAAGCCTCTCTTCCACGATGCGGGCGACCTGGCGCTGACCAGCAGCTATGATTCGCAGCACTGCCCAGGAGGAATTGCGTGGAGTGGGCGCCATCTCAGAGCGCCAACAACACCAGCTCCTTGGGAAATGGCTTTTGCGATTGTTATATCCAACTACGGTACTAATTATGGCCGTTTGTTGTATCGCCTTATCAGCCGGTAGCTACCGTACGGTACTGTAACATTTCATCCGTGGCTTTCTACTGTATCGCTCAGGGAGGCTCCTGCCTGCCAAATTCCACCCTGTATCTCCCCGATCGCCGCGCTACATAGATCGGGTGTTATTGGTTGGCACGGTGGTTAGGTACGACGTCCCCGGGCAACCCCATAAGCGTGTCGAAGATCGCAATCTCGACCCTTGTGTTCATCCCACGAAAAAGCTTGCTGCTTCTGGTGGATCGCTTCTGCAGTTTGCGGACTCCGCATTGGATGAGTGCAGCAGTGTCAGAAAGGCCGCATAAAGTTGTATCCATCCTGTTATTCAGGTAGGGATATCACGTGATCTCATATATATAACCGTAGTAGCTGCAATAGGCTTAGAGAATATAGTGCTCGGGGCAGTTTTTTTTTTTTTCGTAGGCAGAGGTGCCTAAATTTTAAGAGTAAAAAAAGGCTGGTGAGGCAACTCTTTAACCCCATTGCCGCTCTCAAGTCGCGCGCATGGCTGTTTACACTTGTAGTTTGCAACATTTTGTCAACAAGAATTTGACCGACCCAGGATATTTCATCCATCCCGGTCGAGTGTAAAGTCTGATTATCAATTTCAGTCAACATTGGCAATGCCCGTCTTTATGGCTTGGAAGAGGATTTAGGATTGGTTGGAAACTAATATCAGTTATCTGTGTTAATCCTTTTCGTGACATATTGCGTGGGTACCGCCTTATTGCATCAATGACAAGATGCATCTATTTTACTATACATATATATTACAGGCGACAGAACGCAGCTCGAGAGGCGGGTAAGCAAGATTCAAGGAAAGAGAGGGGAAGAAATAGCAGAAATGGGCGAGAAAAATCCACGATTCAGGTTTTCGGTATGATCATTCATGGGATTTGCACGAGACTAGCTTAGGATCCGAAAATGGCTTAGAAGTAGTTTTCTATCAAAGGGGATTTTCAGATGATCAGGGGCTAGTGAGACAACATCATGCCGTTAATGAGCTTCATGAAATATAGGTACTCAATATTCATTACCTTAAACTTGCCAAAAGATCTGGTGAATAGCCAATAGCCAGGGAGGGTTTAAAACAGACTTGTCAGCTACTTACTTGCTATGGCCTGCCCAGGCATGTCTAGTAGGATGGAGTTGATCCGTCATACTTCTCCCCCATCAGTATTGGAATGATATGCCCCAGTATAAAGAATAACTAAAAGTATAATACAGCAGGTACAATTAGCCTTGGCCTTCCGTTTCTTGCATGTTGAACATCGAGTGCCTTTCGACACAAACCATCGCATTTGTTCACAAAATGACAAAACGTAAAGTAATCCTGCTTGCTCATCTAGACTTTCTAATTCTTGCCTCAGCGAAACCCCTTTATATGCATCTCATTCAAAACTTTATCACTATGTCCGCTACCAGAGTCCTTTCAATTGTCAGAGGAGCGGGATGGATGGACACTTATATCATTGAGGGCCTTGCGATGTATAACAAATTCACCAGAACAGCTATTTACACCATATACAGTCAATCAACCTCTCCTATCCGCTGTTAAAATTTAGATTCTAGGAAGGCGAGTATAGCTCCCGTGATTTCTAGATCTGCATCCTCCAAGGTCAAGACGTCTTGAATCATCTTTAACGCCAGTATTGTAACTTAGATGGTCCGAGTCCGACTGGAGATCAGGGGGCTATGACGTTCTCATGGAGAAAAGACATTTCAATCCCTGCGATAATTTAACCGGATCTATTTATAAACCACTACCTTTCACGTTCCCACTCCGGGCAATGAGGCATTCTCTTGCGTCGTGCCACGGTTTCCCATCGCGCCAGTATCCATCCAGCACTGGCTTTCTCCCGGGCAAGTCACCTCTAGGTAACAGATTGAGCCAGTCCCAGTGACAACGTTCTTTCCAACCACTTGATTTCCACGCATTAAGATCTAAGTCAGGATTGCTATTCATGGTTGGTAAATATCTCGCAAGAGATGGATCGTGCGCAAAGCAAACCAATACCGACGGAGAGGCATCAAATTGAACCAGCCGGTCAACCGATTGTTGTGCAATTTGAGGATGGGTGTAGGCTGAACTGGACTTAGTAGAGATTTTGTGAAAGGGAGTTGTCCGTGAGTCGAAGGAAGAATTCTGAGTGGTTGCTGCTTGGGGGTGATGGTCGGTGAAGATACTTGCTGGGCATGGTACGGGGAAGAAGTCGTCTTGATCTAAGACTTGTTCATGAATGGGATTGGGTAGCGGATAGCTGGGCGATGGTCTGAAGCAGCCAGCAAAATGGCAGATATCACCGCCGAGGAAGACGAATGTACTCTCGGGCTCGGGGGTTGTGCAAGCAAGGCCACATATGTGTCCGGTGCAGTGGCCGGGTGTATCTGTCGAAAGGAGGCCCGTCAGCATTGGAGCACCATCAGCCAGAAACGACTCGGGCTGGGAGATTCACCATTCAGGAACAAAACAGGTGTGCTTACCCAGAAGATAGAAAGAGCCATCCAAGAAGAAATCGACTGCTCGGAAGCCGCCTATGGTCAACGCTGACGTAGAAAAATCAATCTCTCTCAGCTCTCTATTAGCAAAGGCGTCGGCCGGGACTGGTGAGTTAGGATGATTAGGATAACCCGGCATCAAGGTCGGTGAAGCTTTGAAACCAGGTCCTACGATGAGAGAAGTCGAAGGCGGAAATAACGCTACGTTACCTATGTGGTCCTAGTGATAATGGGACCATATGACATTGGCTACAAATAGAAAGTCAGCCTCGTAGATCGATCTAGGTATACCCTAAATGGTACTCTGAATCACATCACCCAACGGTTGCCACATACCAATCTGCGCCAGCCCAATGCCGTTCTCCTCGAGGACTTCGGTGGCGTCCTGAGCGACTCTGAGCGACGGAATACTGACTCCACCACCAAGTCGACTCAGAACGACAGCAGGCAGATTCCAGTAATCCTTTCGAACACCGAGATCGAACATCAGCTTCTTTCCTGAAACCTCATGCTCAATCAGGAAGGCCAGATCGGGGACTTCGAAGAACTCCTGCCCTAGTGCTGCAGGCTCGATAAACGACTCGGCCTTGATCGTGAACCAACATCTAGTATCAACAATGCGCACGCGCACGATATTTTCGGAATTGGGGATGTGCAGCTGGGTTTCCGCCATTGTAGCACATCTATTGATAAACTCCGGTATGTGTGTTTAAGATGTCGCTGGAAGATAGATTCGAGCGCCTGTCAAATACGGCACCAAAGGCCCTGGACGGAGCTCGACTCTCCGAGACGGAGCTTGACTGACCGCCACACGCAATCGCCGTCGTCGTCTCCCGTGCTGCAGCACAGTATTACAGGAATATGTTGGAAAATATGTGCTTACATCCTGGGAAACTTCTTGTCCTCCGAGAGAACACTGCCGGCCAGACTCCTGCCACACCTGACAGGCTAGTCTTCAACATATTACTTAATTTGAACTCTTTTACAAATATGAAAAATATTAATATTTAAAAGTTCTGATATATAATATTATTCAATTTTTGTAATAGAATATCTATAAATTTGTCCTATACTCTTAAATTCTAAGGATAACTAATGCCNTTTTTTTACATATAAAGCTATACAGTAGGATGGTGGGTCTATTTAATAATATATTGAAATGTTACTACAATTTAATGACAACCTTCCCAAAAGCATTTCCTCCTATCAAATAATCAAATGCTTTATTTGCCTCTTGAAAATCAAAGACTTGATCGATAATAGTGTCAAATCTCATTTTAGTTGCTTTTAGAAATGAGACAAAGTTTTCAAAGTCTGCCTTCGTTCCGACCTGAATTCCACTGTGTAACAAGTTAGTATTCCTTGTCTAGGACAAATACAATATAGCATAATAAAAAGGTAGTGTGGAAGCTCACTTAATATGACAAGCCTTGCTGATCAACAAAATTCCTAGTTCTCTAAAATCTCCCTTGCTTTTCGTGGTTAACAGGCCCACCTGAGAAACACTTCCGCGTTTTTTCAAGGACCTGACACTCTGCAGAAGAGTTGATGCTCCTCCTTGATCGATCACAATATCAGCACCAATCCCTTCGGTCAAACGCATTACCTCAACTTCCCAGTTAGGGAGCGTTTTGTAGTTGATTGTTAATGTTGCGCCTAATGTCTTGGCCTTCTCCAGTTTTTCATCAGATGAAGATGTTATGATTATACGAGCCCCAAGTTTAGTGGCGAGTAAAAGGCAGACCGAACTGACACCACCTGTGCCTTGGATAAGTACAGTCTTTCCCGCTAGCGTGTGGTATGCGTCTACTGCGTTCCACGCGGTCAAACCTGCGCACGCAAGTATGCTCGCCTGAGAAAAAGAGATTCAGTAAACGTTATTAAACTAATAATTAAATCTTGCTGAACCGCGAATCACTCACCTCCTCCCATGATAGATAATCTGGAACTTCGACTAGAGCATGTTGTGGCAGGACAAGATGGGTTGCCAATGTGCCATCGATACTTTGGCCGACAGCTAAGTTCCAGTCACCATATCAGTAAGCATATCAAATCAAACGATCAAGGAATTTTTACATACCTTCGAACTCTATTTCATTCCCTGTATTGCATAGGAGATCTATCATCGATACCACTTTGCTCCCAACCTATGCATGTCAGAACATCACATACTATCAGGGGTTCCGGCTCCATACTTTAAATAATTTGACGCTATCTCCAACCTGAATCACCTCGCCAGCAAATTCCGTCCCGGGGATGCCAGTGTCCAATGTTGGCCAAGGGAATCTACCCGTCAAGATAGCTCCATCCTTCCAGTTCAATGACACGGCTTGAACTTTAATCAGGACATCATAAGATTTTAAAGATTGGATAGGTTCTGTGAAAAGTTGAAGGGATCCCTTGGATCGTCGGTACACTTGCCTATTTGTTGATTCACTCATGATTGCAGATTGTAGGGCAGTTTTGTTGAGGCTAAGGAATTAGCTATGGAAAAAGGGTCAAGAGTTAATTATTATATAGCCATGGCAACTAGAATAGAGACGTCTTAACTGCTTCAATGATGACTATTTATATTATATTAAAGCAACTGTACAAGGCACTAGGTGGTCTTAGGGAACTGGGAACGGGGAACTGTGCCATGTTAACTGCCGATGTAGAAGCGATGTCAGTACTTAGGCAATTTGATTACAATAGCTAACATCTTAGTCATTTGTAATGTCGGTTTTAAAACAACATATTCGGGGATTGTAATTCGTAAACTAGCTCCAAACAAAGGCCGGTGTATTGTAGCACGTACGGTTTGGCTCAATCCGACCAATAAGACTGCAACTTGCGCTCCGGCCGGATTAACATCTTCCGCGGAACGGAACAGAATCATTGATCTGTTCCGAAATCTCGACCTCATTGTACGAAAATAGATGTCTGTTCTGTACTAGTTACTTGCTAAATAATTATACCAGGATATTGCAGTAGAGAATATCTCTTTCCCGCCAATCTAGTATGAAAATAGATCATTAGACCATGTCTTCTTCTTGGACATAGTACGTCACCAATTACCAAGCATACTCGTGCTTGAGAGAGGCCCCACATGTGACAGCAATATAAATCAAAATAGTAGCAAGATTACATATATATATTTGTTATCAATCTACTCAACCAGCTCCCACATCAACTACAATATCAGATATCAAGCAAACAGGCAACACCCAAATTTTCAGAGTATCGCTTTTCAAGATGTCGGTACCATCATTTACTAAGACTTTCCATAATTCACCCTACCCAGCAATAAACATCACAAGACCTGAGCTGTCTATGACAAATAAATCAGTGGTAATCACGGGTGGTGGTGCTGGCATTGGACTTGCTACCGCACGCGCGTTTGCCTTGGCTGGAGCCAAAAACATCATCATAACCGGACGGACACTTGGGAAGCTCCAGAACGCGAAGAAAGAGATTGAGAGACTGTCTAGCTCAACCGCCGTCCATCTACAAGTTGTTGATATGAAGGATCAAGCGGCAACCAATGAGATATTTGCATCTCTACGGAATACCATTGGACCGCTCGAAGTTCTGGTACATAATGCATCATACCTTTCTGATATTGCTGAGGTCGTTTCTAGTGATGTGAATGACTGGTGGGAAGGATTTGAAGTTAACGTCAAGGGCACTTTTGTCATTACCAGAGCATTCCTCCACAATTCGATAGGCAAGGGAGCGGTGATTATCAATGTTTCGTCTGCTGTAGCACACTTTCCGTTCCTACCAGGGTACAGCAGTTATGCTGGTTCGAAAGCCGCAGCCGTAAGGTTGCTTGATTATATTGCAGGAGAGAATGCTGGAGTTAGAGTCGTGAGCTGTCACCCAGGTGTCATTGATACAGACATGGGACGGAAGAGTGCCGAATACGTGAAGCCCGCAGCCTATGATGACAGTAAGTGTTCCGCATAGAAATTCAGTGGCATTACCGTTAACTAATCTGTAATAGTTCAATTACCAGCATCCTTCATTGTGTGGTTGGCTAGTACCGAAGCTGATTTCCTCAAGGGACGATTTGTATGGTCTAACTGGGATGTCACAGAGCTGAAGGCAAGGGAGCAGGAAATTGTTGAAAAAAATCTCCTGACCTTGCAACTGGCAGGGTGGCCATAATCCTTCCACCTCTTTTTATAACTCTAAGAATATGAATCTGTTATCAAACTTCTTTCTTAGATGACATACAAAAGATTACATAGACTAGACTTAATCATCTCTAAATTATGACGGCGAAGAATAACAATATCGATGATTTAAGGTTATCGTTACAGGATTATTTGCAACCGATAGACGACAAACTTGATTTACGCATATGCGGAAATAAAACTATAACTTCACATAGGTTATATAATTCTCTAAAGAAAGAGAAGAGGACAAAGTAAGTTATTTATGTATAAGTTAAATCGAGTGAATAATAATACAAAGTTAAAGATTTTAGAGTGAATGGCAACACTCTAATACGGACCGTAGCTTGATTCTTGGCTGAAATACCCTTTACATTAACTCCACTTATACACCGAACCTATCAACTTTCGCTGTCTGCCGATTAAGTTATGTAATCAAAGTCCGACAAGTTAGGCTGATTTTTACCTTCACGTGACATATTCACAACCATTTGCTGACAAACCTGCTTTAGTACAATCTTCAAATTTCATGAGGAACCTCCTGATTGCCCCTGTATGCTTCCTCAAATAGCTGTTGATTTGATAACTGATATATGCTGTCTCTTTATTTTCATCATCTATACAGGTTCAAAACCCGCGCCCTCAAATTACTAATATAGTTGTCGACTAACTATTTTAGATCAAAGAAATATGTTACCTCATGGAGCACCCGTACACAATCCTGAACCTGGAGGAGAAGAAGCATCTAAGAAGATAGGTAAACGCCACAAGATTGTACAGGCATGCCAAGGCTGCCGGAAAAAAAAGGTAGGGACGTTGTATTTGGTTATTAGTTTTGTTAATTTTGCTACTAGATCAAATGTGATGGGAAATTGCCCCAATGTGGTCCTTGCTTATTGAGGACTACTACTTGTCATTATTCCCCAATTACTAAAGAGTCAATGATTTCAAAAAGGTTAATGTTTCTGAAATGCTACGTAGTGTTTTGACTCGAAATATATTGATCCGTGTTTAGAAGCAACGTCTACGGAAACACCCGGTTATATATTAAAAATCTTGAAGCTCGACTAGAGAAGCTAGAATCAGGGCATGGATCCGATACAGACTCCAACTCCGGAGCAACTGGTCCCGTAATAGCTCAACCCCCAAAAGAACCACAAACAGAAAGATTGTATAATACCCAATTCATGGCAGATGCCTCTGTTAAGGCAGTAAACAAGGATGATGTATCACTCTTGGCAACTCAACTACAGGGAGTTATGACGGATAGGTTTGGAAAACTAAATTTTGAAGGTAGATTACCTTATGTGATTCTAACAAAGCTCTTTCATGATATTGATGCTCAATTCAGCTGAACGGGAACCTTTCTCGCTTTTTTCTGCTCGAGGTATCAGTTGGATCAATCTTCAATCCGGTGATACTTCTTTTCAAGACTCGCTTGCGAACATCGTACCTACTCGAGAGGAGAAAAACACAGCGCTTATCGGTCTCAAGGATTCTTCTGCGTCAATTGAGGGTCGAAATATAAGCTTAATGCCGGAAAAAGGTGTCGCCCGAGATTTACTTAATAGTAAGACGTTGACCCATATTAGTCAATTTAAGACTGAAATTTCCTTTGACAGCATACTTCTCATCCTTCAACCACTTACTACCGTTATTTGATGAGTCTAAGTTTCGAGCTCGGTTCGAAATGGATTATCGACCAAATATGAGTAAAGACGATTACGCATGGTATGCATGCCTCAATGCTATGTTTGCATCATCTTTGCGGTTTCAATCCACGACAGTCCCAAAGGTAACTCCACAAGAACATCGGGATTCTCAACTATTTGATAATGCATGCAGTGTACTAAGCATGCTCTTATTTGAAAGTGGTAATATTATGGCTGTTCAAGCACTTGTTGTAATGGTACTTTCTTCATTTTTACTGAATAACACTAGACAAATATATTAATCACGTTTTAATAGACACTTTACCTCCAATCGACACCAAATACCCAAGCATACTATGTTTTGATAGGCACTGCCTGTCGAATCGCTAACTCGATCGGACTTCAGAGGAGCGACTCAGAATTCTCAAATCCTTTTGTTACTGATTCACAGCAACGGTCTAACGTCTTCTGGTCATGTTATCTTTTTGATAAAGAAGTCAGTATTCGTTCAGGCCGCCCACCTGTCTTTAGTAAGGGCGATATTAACGTTCCACTACCTGATTGGAATCCTTTGGACCAACACGGGATTGTCAGGCTAGAAAATGGAGAGACAGTTAATCTATGGAGGTTAGCTATTGATTTAGCATGTATTCAAGACCTCGCATATACCGGGCTATACTCTGCCAGTGCAATGGCAGCCGATCCAATTGATCGTAGAGCGACTATCTCAAAGCTTGATAGAGCCTTAGAGGAGTGGCGAATAAAGCTGCCTATTAGTATTCGCCCAGGACACA
Source organism: Scytalidium lignicola (assembly GCA_002812745.2). Lineage (NCBI taxonomy): Eukaryota > Fungi > Ascomycota > Leotiomycetes > Scytalidium > Scytalidium lignicola. The sequence continues at coordinate 25,283 of NCSJ02000294.1, forward strand.
AGATACGTTACCATGGGAAATTAATGTTTAATGTTATATTCGTCCACAGTACCTATCAGTATCTATTATCAGCTATCCATCGTGCGGCCTCTTACGAACAACTATCCACAAAAAAGGCATCGTGGGGAAACAATCCATCATATCATATACTGGCAAACAACGAGAGTCATGTCGATGTTGAGATAGTTGCTCAATCAGCCAGAGAAACAATTAAGCTGATTCAGCATTCTGGCCTTGAAATAGGCTCTTGGCTATGGTACTATGAATCTTGGATATTTAATATAACTTGCTAACAGTTGGGAAGGGCACTATTATACTATCAAATGACTGCCATAACATCGCTGTTTACACATGTTATGATTCGTCCAAATGATCCACAGGCATTTCAGGATGTTATCCTTATAGAGCAAAGCTGTTCCTTCGTTGCTGAACTAACAAAGGTGAATCATCATCGTGGAGCTACGCAGATTTTGGAGATTATGGGTGTTCTTGTTAATGTGGCCAAGAAGACTATAGAAAGACGGCTCCAGTCTGTCCACTATAGTGACATGTCTTCATTTCCACTCAAAGAGAGTGAGTTACATCTCGGGATGACCGAGGATAATGTTGTAGTTGCTCAAGAGTACAATGCAAAAGGAAATTTAGATACAAATATGATTGAAAATGTAGGTCATATTTGCAAATCCTTACTTACATACTATTATTGGCTAACGAAAATCGAGATGACCTCTCACAATGGTGGTCTAGGCAGTTCTGAAGGCCAAATAGGCGAGCCGTATCAAGAAACCTCTCTAGACACATACGTTGAAGAAGATTTCCCAATTGATCTGTGGAGTCTGCCAATGAACTGGAACTTCAACTTTGCCGAATTTTCAGGTAAAGGTTTCCTTAGAACTTCTCGTGGTAACTGAAATTGTTGACACTCTTGATTTAGATCAAAACAAATATTTTGACTCAATGTCTTAAACTCTGCTATAAGTAAGAATTAATTAGCTCTTCACTTATACGTCACACTAATAAAATGGAAGGATAGTTGTTGCATCCTATCTGCCTAAGTTTAATATGCTTCTGTATCAGATAAAATATAGAAACTAAATCCGGTGTTTGATATCTAGATATAAAGACTACCATCACCTCATTATACAATCTTCGTCTTGCATTTTGTCTAGACACCAAATGTTTTATTATCGTGATAAATAAATCGTCATGCAGGTTGGTGATGATAATGTAAATGTCGGTTCACCTCTACGGTGAACGTACATCTCCAATATATCGAGGTAATACGTGTTGATATGGTAGTTGATTGTTGTTAGCTATAGGTAAGTTCGTACTGCGGTAGTTATATGGGGAGTACTGCCGTGCAGTACCGCCCTCCCCTACCGCAACCGAACTAGCCTTATCTTATCTACACGTGCACCTAATCTACACGTGATTCTAGCCTACATGTGACCATGCCAACAGTAAAGTAAATATAAAAATGAAGTGAGATAATAGATTTAGGCAATAGAACGGACCCCTTTGCTATTAATTTATAAACTACACCTAATTTTACAATTATCTTTTGGTTATGTGAATAACAATTGCGTTCAGCTTTTCAAAAAATTAATGGGCGTTTGTTGCGGATACGCATTTGGTACATATATAGGGTTAAGTAATTAGGCTGAGGAGTTCTCCTTTTGCCTGTACACCTGACAACTTCAACTTAATTATTGTTATAATCTAGAACATATCTTTAGCCAGCTTTGTTTTAAAAACAACGCTGCTTCCACACAATGAGATCTAGGACTTTATAACCATTGGACTACATGAAGCTATCAATTAACTATATTTTCTAATAATGTACTATTAATATATAAACAACATGATGATTTAAAGATACTGGAGGTTATGTAAAGATTGCAATTGCAAGATAAGGCAATCAAAACTCACAATGAGTGTACTTTCCATAATCTTACAACGGAGATATCTCTTCATACTAGGTTACGAATCTCAATATGCTCAAAATAATATTTCAGTTAGCCAAAGAGGAAGACGATATATATAAAATATATTAAGTTGTATCCTTAATCTCTTATTAAGTATGGAAAGCATTATACAACTCTGTATATATCTTCACTGCTTTTACTTTCCCTGATATGATTCATTCACATAGGACTTAGCAAGGATCAATTATCACTCGCGGAAGGACAAGAACTCAGACCTCTTACATGTGTATGGACTTAATTCTTCTCGACGTAGCTAATTATACCATTCTCTAATATCAGTTCAAACTTCGTCTATGAGTGAGTCGCTAGATGTGACGGTCATACTATTTAAAATAGTGAGCATGGTAGGAGTGGAAGTGATCTCTAAGAAGCGATCCAGGGTCCATTGAATTACAGCTTGCAGGGAAATCTCTATTTAGTTGTATTTGGACCAGGTAATAAATACTACAAGATCGAAGTGCCGGTAGAAAACATATAATGCAGGACTGCTAAAAAGAGAGAAGCGGTTACGCTCAATTGCTCATAAATACAGTTAAACAAAATAATGAACACAGTGGAGAAAGAATGTGAAGTATTACTATTGTAATTTTTAAACGTGTATTATTTTAGCTATATACATATATGTGCATAAACATATAGCATACCATGAGTCATAGTAAGTAACGATATTAGATAAACTTGCGAATTTGGTAATATAGTGCGTGCAGATTGAGCGATAAAGAGAACAGGTGCCTGGGTTGTGTTGGTAAGACTTGTCAGACATTAATCTGGGACGTCAAGGTAATGTGTCCTGGTAGTTTGCATTTTCCTGGAGGACTTCTAAACCTGTTAGGCAGCCTCACTATTGGTGGCAGGTTCAGGGGACGCGACGGTTCCACCATGAATTTGTTCCTTCTCATTGAAGGCCTTCTCCTTGTCCATACGGTCGTAGAGGCGGAGATCTAACTCAGTGATGTCAATCTGAGTGTGACCGAGCAAGAGGAGGAATCCAAAAACGGGTTTGCTGAGGATGTCGAGAATACCGTAAAAGACCTGCTCAGAGTCAGGTGGAATGACATTACCACCCTCCGAGACACCCCAGTAGATGGGATAGAGGATCCAAAGGATGAAGATGTGAGGCCCCAAGATGCGATACAGAGGCCTAATGTTTCCGCCTAGGGCAGTGGAATGCTTAATGTCAGCCAAACAGATGTTCTCCAATACAAGCGCGAGTGCAACGAGGCCGGTAGTGTAGTAAATCCATTTATAGGTGTCGGGAACAATAGCGCCAACGAAGAATAGGAGGGCATACATAATTTCCAGCATAATCGTGTAGAGGATTGTGTGCCAGCGGCACGATACTCAAGCTCTTCTCAGCCATCACTATCAACCTCAGCAAAAATAAGACAGGATTTTTGTCTAAAAACAAAGCATTTAGTTCCTATTTCATTAACATCAAAAATTATGGAGGGGGACGCTATTAGTTGCCGGGAAAAATATATACTTAGCTGAATTATTTATAGAGTTCTAAACGGGGTTCGGAGTGCCACACGGAACTGCACAAGAAAATAAAATGCCTCTCTTCGGGTTGCATGCCCCATAGTTATTTTCCTCAACTTCGGAACGTCGTACCAAATGATTGCATTTTCTTCGAATAGCGGTGGCTGTAGTGCTTGGAAGAGGGGGCATAGGAACTGCTAGTGAAATCCGATCGGACTGCGACTATCTCGAGTAGTCCTCCGGGCCGTGTAGATCGGCAATTGGCGATATCTAGCTAAGGTGGTTCCGGGTCTCCGATATCAAGCATTGAATAATTCAATCAGCTGCCAGCTAGTGTGTCAGGGGGTGGTGCATCTTTGGTGACACACACCATTTGAAATTTAACAAAACCCCAGACTATCATTTTGGTATGTCCTATTCAATTTTGTCGTATTTCTTTTGCCAAATTCATAGTATTAGAGCTCAGGACATATGGAGATGGTAGGGGATGCATGTGAACAATCCTTTGAGAATGACTACATGATGGAATTCCCGTCGAAGGTAGAAGTAAGTTCTTCGGATTTTATACTACAGTAGCAAGTTGCTCGCCTACGTATTAGATTTTCTACTACAACCTTACTAAATCTTCAGCCTAGACCTAAAGTCCATCACGAATAGTGAGCATGACTTTGAGCAGTTTCTGTGAAAGTCTCCAGACCCTCATTCGTTTGAGGATCTCAGCTGCCTCATCGAGGACTTGTTTCCACCCTATCTCGCAACATAGGACCGGTACTCCATGGACACTAATAACATTCTCTCCACCATCCCTAACCCAGTTGGAAATGCTATCTGATATTGGATCGCCTGGACTACCTAGATGGTCAATTCGCAGCCCTCTATTTAGGCGCTGGCCGGTGGGAGGTAGAAATTGAGCCATTAACATCAGAAACACGCCGGCATGGAACACCATAAACGGCTCCATTGACATGTTTTCTGGAAATTGCCTAGTTAATGCGAGGATCTGCGCACAATGAAATGCTACTTCTCGTACTAATTGGAGATTTTGCGAAGCCCACTGGAGCATGTGAGTTCGCGATATCTTCCCCTTTTCTGTTTTCCGAAGAAGACAATTTCGTAGAAACGAATAATAATGGTTCATGAGATTACCAGCGCCATAGATATGAGCTAGGTGAATTATATGCATCGCGTGGACGGAGCGTCCTACTTCTGCCCTTGTATGCGTTCGACACTGTAAGACAGGAAATTGCCAGAAACTGTCGATGGCGTCCAATATCTTCCGCCGAGCACCCTCCATATTATCACCAATAAGATCCTCCATGAGTGATAACTTCACCTCCTTCAGACTCCACAACACTCTACTCAGTGACAAAAGAATGATGATTCGATGCCGTTCGTTTGTGAGTTTTTCCGCGACTTCTCGATTGCCTCCCAAAACACTTTTGATCGCAGGTTGCAATAGCGAAGGTGTGAGTGTGAGGATTGAGTTGATCGTTGGGTACATTGATACCCATGCGTATGCAGATTCAGCATCCCAATGCTTCATCGAGCATGGTAATGCCATTCGAGCATCGGCTATGTTCAGGAGTGGCCGGTCGTTCTGCAGCAGTGAAATACAGGCGTCGTATTCCTAGGCAAACGGGGATTAATCAATTAGTCAGGACTGGTAGAGAGAGTGATATAGATAAGTATAGATTTGGGATAAACCTAATTGCTCGCAAACATACATATACGGCCCAGCCCAAGCGACGGAGTCTTTCCTGTCGAATCCACTCTTTCCATGTATCTTCAAGAGCATCTGATACACCTGGCTCGAATTCTGGATCGCCAAATAGTCCCATGTATTTGGCGTGATAAACTATTGAGCTCCGACAGGATTCACTCAGCTCGAAGAGACGTTCATTGCCGCTACCGTATCCGTAGAGCGCCTGCAGTAGCTGCGCTGTCAAAAGTGACTCTGTACGCACAAACCGGCGATCATGTTCAGCCTATTATTACGAAACATGTTAAGACGTGACACCCAAATGCAATTAACATAGGAAAAGGTAAAAGAAAGTGGCATTGAAAAGAGAGATCCAAGCAACTATTATGGCTTGTAAAGTACGTACCATGAAAACGAGTAATCGACGGGTCAACTCGGACACGGCACTGGCAAAGACGTCACATCCTTCCAAATCAGAATGACACGCACCAATTGAAATAATAGCTAAAGTGACGATTAGACTCTCCCCAGGATCGAAAGTTGGGCGATGGATAATCGGGAGAGTCTGTAGGGGTTAGTGTCGCCATCCAGGTAACACATTCTCTAGATATGAAGGACACGAAGACCCACTTGGTGGAAATGTACAAAATACATATCTATGCAATGGTCTAAAGTTTGCTGGTTTGGGAATGATTCGACAGCAACGGACCGCCAGGGGCTTCGTTCGGAAGGTAGTTCAATGCCGTGCCGCAATGCACTGTGAACAGAGGAGCTGAGAACCCGCGTGGAATAGTGTTTCTGAGTCTGATAGGGCTCTGTAGCTTCGCCCAGGGGAGGAAGTATAATCCTCTGCGACGGGCTAGCATGGAATTCCATGGGCCAAGGATCATCTGGTGGGGAGCCATCCTGGGGATCCGGAGTTGGAAGATTTCCACCAATCCACCGGCCGTTTTCTGATGCTGGTTGATACATCGAAGAGACCGCGGGCAAATCTTGGGACTGGATTGGTCTCATGAATGGAATTCCCATATACCCTGCAAGAGGAGGCTCTTCTATTGACATTGCCAAGTCGTGTCTGTAATGTCGAACATCCATTCCAGATTCGAAGCAAAGGCGCTATGATCCTGCAGTTCAAACGGAAAAGGTAGTTCTGCTGCGGCAATTGCTCCGGAAGTGATGAAGTAGAGTCTCTAACGGAAGGCTGCCCTGGATCCACTGAGTGCTGCTCTCGAGAAGTGGTGAGAGAATTCGAGGCTATTACACTATCTGCTTTGGGGGTACAGGACGAAGAGTGGAGTCTATTGGAGATGGGTGACTCTCTAGCATTCTCCTGAATTAATTCTCCTACTTGATCCTGTGGTGATTGCTCTGGGGGTGGTTGAGTTTGAGCCTTATAGAAACAGGCGATATTCCGTTTCACACAGGAAGAGCAGGAGGGTTGCTCGCAGAGACATCGGATTTTTGCCCTAGACGTGCAACAGGTTAGAAGAGAGGCGGAGAGATAGAGATGAGGTATTACCTGCAAGTGAGTGGTGACAAATATTTCTCAGGATACCCGGCGACATGCTAAGCTCATGCAGGAACCGACACATCAAATGTGATGAAGCTAAGCCCTCTTATATAAGATGTAGGAGCGCAGGGCGTAAATGTGGTGGGTATGAAACTCCTAAGGAGTCACCACCAGTGGCATTTCTCGTAGTTGCCACTGGTTCGGCTCGGGCGGAGTGTAATAGAAAGGCTCAAAGGGCATTTCAGTTCTTCCGTGAAATCTGTGCTCCCGTCTTGCCAAGTTACGGGAACCCTTCTTTCTGGAGCAAACTGGTTTTACAGGCTTGTCATGCAGAGGAGAGTATCAAGCACCTTGTGATTGCTGCATCATCTTTAAGCCAACAACAACATTCACTATCGGCTACCTCATCCAAGAATATACTGTTCCTAATCCATTACGGAAAAGCGTTGAGGCTATTGAGTAACTCCCGGAGTCCAGACGTTGCTATTGTGCTTATGGCTTGCCTCTTGCTGGTTATCTGTGGTCAGCTTCAAAACAGGGAGGACATCGCAACTCAACATTTCATAGCCGGGAAGAAGATTCTTGACTCGTATTTGGGAAAGGGGGTTCTAGGCTGCAGGAACCCGGTCATTGGCGAGATCGCTTTGATATTTTCACGTTTAGAGCTTGATAAAGGCGGCCACCAGCTAATAGGTCCGGGGCGTATGACAAGGTGTAATATGCATGGTGTCCCTTTTTGTGAAGAGGATGCATGCTTACCTCCCTCTAAAGACAACCGAATCGAGAGATGAGCATTTTTCATGTTTCTAGAAAGTTAAAAGATGCGCAGAATCGGCTCCTATATGCATTGTTTGTGTCTCTAACCACTTTCACCCTGACCATTCGCCGTAGAATGTATCGGCTGAGTAGTTTAGAGAGAGAGGCCGTTGCTCTCGGGCTTGAAGATAGCTCGTAGAGTTCGGATTCGAAGTGCGAAATGTCTTCGATAATAGGAACGACGGGATGGATTACGGCTGCGTCTGCCTCTATGGCATCACTCTCCTCCAGGACATACTAGACGAGAGCCGGACATGAATGGGGTCCAGTGAACAGACTCCTCCTGTGACATCGTCGAACTGCAGGAGGCTTGTAGCGACGATATTTTCCCTAGCACGACAATGTCCTGTGAAGAGCATCCACGTGGATGAGATCTAGAGGATGAGGCTCCATAACCGGCCTGCTAATTTGTTGCCTTTGAGCTATCTCAAGTCCAATCTCCTAGGCAGACCGTTATGTCCACATTGTCACCCCTGCTCATGGCGCTCATTGGCGCCTCCCATGCTAGACCAGGAATGGTACCAGCGCCTCCCTACATTACCACCTTCTATCAGCAGATTGCAGAAGAAGCTGATTGACAGCTGCGGTAGGTGTTCCAAATGAAACCAGATGAGGAATCAGACTGACCAGGGGCGAGACTACCTCCATCTTTGCCATGAACTCACAACTCTACTCATGGGCAACACTGTCTTAGACACGCCAACGGTGAGTGCCGTTGGCCGAACTAATTTGCGAGATGGGTCTTGAGTGCATCGACTTTGACGATGTAACCACCTCCAACTTTAGCTGCTGATTAAATGAGCTAATAGTAATATATAATATGATTAGCCTTCATGCCTTGTAAAATCACAAACCCTTGTTAAATCCTAGTTTAACCCCTGCGAGGAGGAAGTATTTAGGAAGGGGGAGAGGGGGAATTAGAAGAATAAATCGCTTTTTAAACAAGGTAGCCCAAGATTTGTATAAATTTAGAATCCTATGGTAGGGCTGACAATGACTCCTTGTTATTTGTAGCTTAGTATCTTCGTATAACCTAGGTTCAGTCGGGATCAAAGTTATACGCTAGTTATTCAACGTATTAAACACTCAATGTTCTTGGTTTCCCCCACGCTAGGAGTGAACGCAAATGGCCTATGGACCTTGAAGGGATAACGGGCTCGTGAACTATATCTGCGAAATCTGTAAGAAGGACCATGGCTTCACTAAAACACCCCCAAGTTCAGGAGCAATCTGAGATATTTGCAGACCGCTACTACACCAACATGTAACACTACAGTAATAAATAAATATCATAATTGGCAGTTCTAATTAATAGTCAACGTAATAAAATAGTTAGGTCTACAAGATCCACTATCCCACGGTTTCCCAGTAGGACACGTTAGGAATCACTCTTGAATTAATGAACTTTTGATTGCCAAGAACTTCTTCGGCTTTATTTTATTTTGGAAGCAAATGCCCTTCATATCATTTGCTGTATCCGGAATCTCGGGCCTTTCTCTACAGGTGAGAGATGGGTAATCTTACATACAACAATGGCACGTTACACGTTAGTAAACTTTCTATCCGGACGGCCATTGGCATCACATGTCCATTGCACCGAAGGAATGACCTCGAGTGACTTTATTTAGAGAGTAGTTTAATATATAAGATAGACTTTCCTACTCCCAAGCTCTAGGAAGCTAATTCTTCTATTATAACTCCTTTGTTCTTCGGTCATTTTCTTAGCTAACACTACAATGGTACGACTTTCGTCAACCCACGCCCTTTCCTTCCTAATTTCTTGCGCCTTTGCAGGACCTGCAGAAGCTGCGCCTAGAGACCGGACTCTAGATACACGAGCTAGCTCTTACTGGCTTCCACAAGTCAAGCACAATGGCGTCTCTCCATTCAACTCGAACTCAAGTTACGTTGTTTTTCGTGATGTGACCAAATACGGCGCCAAGGGAGACGCCACTACCGACGATCATGCCGCTATTCAAAAGGCTTTAACTGGTACTGTGATTTCCTGATATAAATGCACGGGAGACTAAATTAACATAAGGTAGACGGAGATAACTGTGCGAAGAGTAGCTGTCAGTGCTCTACTCACTATCCCAAAGTCGTCTACTTTCCTCCTGGCGCCTACAAAGTTGGTAACAAGTTGGAAATTTCTATGTATACGCAAATCAAAGGGGATCCCACCAATCGTCCAACCATCAAAGCATCATCGAACTTTGGAGATTCTATTTTCATCGATGGTTATCCAGATGATGGCGGTTATTGGAATACCAGGGCTTCCACTTTGAACTTTCAGAAGACCATCGACAACATTATTATCGACAGCACTGCCGTCGGCAGTTCAGTTTCCCTAGATCTAGTTAACTGGGCTGTTGCACAAGCCACCGCAATTCGTAATGTCCAATTCAACATGCCTGTTGGCTCTAAACGCCAGGGCCTTATCATGGAGGGAGGAAACGGTGGTGGCGGCTCAGGAACATACATGGGAGATATGGTCTTCAATGGAGGTTCTACTGGCTTGCGCATCAATAACCAGCAGTTTCACGTCAGATCATGCACCTTTAATGTAAGTCAACTCCAGAGTGAACATATGGCAGTACTAATGATACTAGAACGTCGCCACAGGCATCACTTCCGACCATTTGTTCATTGGCGTGTTTCAGCAGATGGCTTTCAACAACTGTAACGTGGGACTAGATACTGGATCCTCTAACTCGATCACGCTATTGGATTCCACGGCTAGCAACACTCCTCTTGTGATCAACGCACAGAAACAGTCACCCACCGACACGCGTTCAGTCGTGATCGATAACCTTGTAACGACCAATTGCGCTACTATTGTGAAGCGGGCTGATAACGGGGAGAATCTTCTTGCTGGAGGATCTGGCACCACCAAAGTCGCTTCCTGGGTTCGAGGCGCAACCTACGATGGGACATATACCAAAGACTTCACAGCGGGTGCTACCGTCAAGACCCCTTCCAAGCCAGCCTCGATGCTGGATGAAAATGGCCGCTTCATAACCAAGCCAAAGCCAACGTTCAATAATGTCGCTGCCAGTGACGTTATCAATGTTAAAGATGGTGGAGCCAAAGGTGATAGCTCGACTGATGATCATGCTGCTCTTCAGGTTGTGATTAATTCCAACGTCGGCAAAATCATCTACTTCCCATACGGTGTATACCGTATCTCCGATACCCTCGTTATCCCACCCGGATCAATTCTTCAAGGCGAGGCATGGGCCAGTATCCGTGCAGCAGGAACAGTATGGAAGGATCAAACTGCTCCCAAGGCCGTGGTCCAGTTTGGGTCTGCTAGTGATAGCATCACTAGTCAGATGATGGACTTTATCATTGAACCCGGTCATGTCTACGAAGGCGCAAAAATGGTCGAAGTACTGGGCGATGTCGCAATGTACGATGTTGTCATGCGCATCGGCGGTTCCCAAGCAAGCAGCGCCTTGTCGAGCTCTTGCAATGATGTGAGCAACCCTTGTCGCGCAGCCTTTATTTCGCTCCATGTGACCACTTCAGGCTCTGGATATTTTGAGAACGTATGGGGATGGGGTGCCGACCATGCCGTCGACGGCGGTGGTGTTTCTGCTGTGGGATCTGGCCGTGGGGCTCTCATTGAGAGTACAAGACCGAGCTTTTTTGTCGGTGTGGCCATGGAGCACCATGTCTTCTATGCTTTTAAGACTACCAACGCGCAGAATGTCTTTTTTGGTATGTTACAGACTGAAGGACCGTACTGGCAGACCTCATCTGTTGCTCCTTCGACCTGGGGTGTCAACAGCGCATACCACGACCCCAACTTTAGCAACTGTGCCGCAGGTGATATTCATTGTCGTCTCCAATTTGATATGCATGTCGATGGTGGAAGCCACATTTTCTCTTATGGTACTGCATTCTTGGCTATCGATGTGTCTGGCCAAGAAAACTCCATCTGGATCAAGAATATGCCCAAGAACAGTATATGGTATAACTCTAATGTTGGGGGGACTGGTATCAAAGGGGGCAACTCTGCTTTCACGAATATCATCGCGGTATCTGGAACTGGTGGAGGAAAGGTTGCTGTCGCCGATACACGCAGTAGCCATGAATGGGGAAGTGGCGGTCATGCCTCGGCCTTCCTTGCCTTTGTGTAAGCGTAGTGATGTGCTTTCCAACCCGTAAGATTTACTCCAGAAATTAGACACAATAGCTAGATATTCGACTATTGAAGCACTGTATACATAATTTTTGTGAGCAGGTTGATATCCTTGAAACAATCTAAAGCGATTATCTGACGCTATGTCCTCTATAGGCTATGCAGAAGCATTCAATGGTCAACACATTATGAGAAGGTACCCCTGAACACTATAAAATAGGGGACCACGGTTGTAATTGGAGGCCTTACTTATACATTCTTTATATGAGTTAATTATAACGGAACAAGTGAATACCAACAATCAGTGGCTATCTTGCGACAAAGTTAATCTTAAGAATAGCAAAGTCATAAAAATAATAAACACAAGACTAAGAGAATCTTAGGACTATTGGCACATGATATATGTAGGAAATATAAAGTTATATTAAAGTAAATTAATTAAACTCTTATAATTTCATTTGTTTATATAAGAAAATTATCTTTAAACTAAATGTGAACTTCATGTTTAACTTAAGTTATAACTTAATACATTAATTCAAAACATTCTTATATCTTCAAGGTTTACTTTATTCTTTAACTTGATTGTCTCTAAAATCATAAAATTCCCTTTTATAAATTAAGTTAAGTAAAAGTCTTCTTTCAGTTATTGAAATATATATTAAAATGGAAATAAATTCCGTGTTCCCATTTTTGCATATTAAGAATTAATTAAATAAAAGAAAATCAAGCTCCGACGAACTTCCTTGGGACCGCAGCTAAAGCCTCAGATGCCTCCATGGGGCACCAAATGTCTAGTACCATTGATCATAGTCACTTTGCCGTGCTCCAAGAAGGGCATAGTCAGCCTTTTTGGGGCCTCCTCTCCCTACTCCGAGCACGACCCCGCCAATCTTCCCCAACACCGGTCGAGAGTCATACCGTCCACGCTGCTTGATTCACAAGAAGAACTGCCCTGACAGGCACCTGTGGCCGCATTGGTAGATGGCTATGTGAACCGATGAACTGCTCTGCGGTTGCCTGATCGCGGTGAAGCTCAAGCAGACCGGTCCGAACTTCCTCGGAGAGTGGTTCCGGTCCCAGTGGTGTCGGCGTCCAGAGCACCAGTCACTGCCGAGGGTATACAGCGGGTATCGTTTGGCAACTTTCGTTCTCCAACCTTTGTAGTCCTTGCGGTTCTTGTTCAGAATCTCGGTTTTGATCCCCGCAGGTTGATATTTAGGGGGGAGGGATAATACTACTTCCCCTCAAAATACTTCACCATTCAGGGATTAAAATAGGGATTTTGACTAGGGATTTTAACTAAGGTTTTCTTTCAAGGGTGTATGGCCAATTAAATCATGTTTTACTGTTAGTTTATTTTTGTTGCCTGTTAATTGTCTATTATTTATAATTGTTGGTTCCAATAATCACGTATTAGTCACGTGCAATTAGCGTTAGCGTGGATTAGGTAATCAGGGGGTTGCATACGTTCCACGTATGCACCTCCTACCTAACAATCAATCATCATCAACACAACAGGTATATCACGTAAAGGAATTACGTGCCGTACTTCGTGTTGAGCCCTTAATTGGGTATACCGACAATAATGTACTTACTTGAAAAGTAATCTTTCATGTTATGAACCGTGCAGTTGAATATTTGCCACTCGACCATTCCCGAAAAGCGTACAAGATTTTAACGATCACATCGTTAGCTGCTATTTCACTGTAATATTCCCAACATTTTGTATATTATTATAGAATTTTGTATATAAAGTCATTTAATAATACATCAGTTTAAGTTTATTCAAAATAAATATTAAATCACTTCTTTATTCGTTAAGAACATTAATTATAAGGACTATTTTCAGACTGTAAATTAAACTGTATATAATCTAGTCCGATTAAAAAATGGGGACCGTTTTACGGTTTAATCCTAAAAACCTGAGACCGGACTATCAATTTACTATCTGGTCCGGACGGGACCACAGTCCGATGCAACGGTCCGGCCAGTCTATTTTATATTAGAGTTAATAAGATAAGTGTAAAACTGTTATTACTGCAAATGGAGGGCTTACAATGTATTGAATATTAAGTTTATTACTGCTATTGTATTACTACTAGTTGCTATGTGACGGTAATATGCAACTCGATTGGCTATTACACCCTGGAAGGATTATTGAAACCCTAGTCAAAATCCCTGGTCAAAATTTCTGTCTTTATCCCTGGAGGGGAAGTATTTAGGGGAGGGGGTAGAGCAAACCCGGGCTTAGCCTAGAAAGTTACGCAACTAGTATTTGAGTCTGGGGATAGATAGATCCGGGGTAACAAGGACCCTACTTAAGGCAATGAATAGCCAATATAGCGTGATCTTTTAGTATTGATCCTTGATTCAGATCTCATTGATCGCATGACAATCACTGTTCCCATCATGAGTGAAAAGACGACGGTTAATCACTCTGAAACCAACAACGAGCTCGATGTTCAAATTGACACTGAGGTAATATATCCTACAACTGTAAAGTTGCTGGCCCACAAGGATGAAGTGACCACTGACAAACTATATAGATCGAACGAGACGATGGGGCTGTCCAACTCACCATCGACGTAAATGCCAAAGGAGATGGAAGCGTGTCCAATTTCAAACTCGCCAAAGATGGATGTGTAAGTACACCGATTTTTGATGAATGCAGGTATGAACTGAATAAATCCTCTACTAGACCATCTTGATTCCTCAACCGAGCGACGACCCAGCAGATCCAATGAACTGGACCTCGTTCAAAAAGCACTACATTCTCCTCTGTGTGGCATTCGGCGCCTTCGCGGGCGACTTTGGTGCCTCGGTCGGATTCCCACCCATTGTCCTCCAAGGGACCGAGTGGAATATGTCACCTGTCAAAGTCAACTACGCCAACAACCTTACCGTGATCATGGCTGGCATCTCTGGGATCCTCTGGATGCCGCTGCTCAACTGCTGGGGCCGTATGCCCGTTTTCTTCTGGACAACTTTCCTGGGCTTCCTCTTCAGTCTCGGCGCCACCTTGTCGCCCAACTTCACCATCTTCTACGGATTGCGCGCCCTACAGTCCGTCTTCCAGACCACTGGCCAGACAGCCGGCCTCGTCTTCGTCGAGGACATGTTCTTCTTCCACGAGCAAGCTCGCAAGATCGGCATCTTGTACTGCATCTTTATCAGCTCACCCTTCTTTGGGCCTTGCCTGGGCAACTTTATCATCGCTGGACTCGGCCAGTGGCGTGCCTGTTTTTGGCTGATCACCGCTTGGTCGGCGGCCCTGCTCGTCATGATCCTGCTCTACGGTGACGAGACTTACTATGACCGGATGAGACCGGTCGAACAACCTCACCGCGGCTCTGGCCATCTCGATCGGCTTCTGCGTATCACCGGCGTCTGGCAGATCCAGAACCATGCCGGCTACTTCCCCCACGTGCTCAGCTCGTATCGTCGGCTACTAGAAGTGTTCCTGAAGCCGATCATGCCGATGGCGATGCTCTTCTACAGCATGGTCTTCATGTGGTCAATTGGAATTAACGTCTCGTCGCCGATCCTTCTCCAGACACCTACTTCGGCGGGCGGGTATGGCTTCAGCGCCAACGCCGTCGGCCTGATCTACTTCAGCCCCATTGTCGCCGTCTTCGCTGGGGAGGCGTTTGGCCACTTCTTTAATGATTACCTCGCCGACCGCTACACGAGGCAGCACCATGGCGTCTTCGTGATCGAAACCCGGCTGTGGACCAACTACATCGCCATCATCCTCATGATCCCGGGTCTCGTCCTGGTCGGTGAGACTCTCCAGAACCACCTCCACTGGGTTGGCATTGTCTTTGGCTGGGGCATGTTCCAGTTCGGCGTCATGCTCGTCTCCGTTGCTACCGTCGCCTACGTCCTCAATTGCTATCCCAGAGCGTCCGGTGAGGTATCTGCCCTCATCAACTTTGGCCGCGTTGCCACTGGTTTCTCCGTCGGCTATTTTCAGCAGGAGTGGGGCTTTAAGCAGGGCTTTTCTATTTCCTTTGGACTCCAGGCCGTCATAATCGTCTGCGCGTACATCTTGCTTATCTGCCTTCAGGTGTTTGGTGGCAGGCTACGCCACTGGGCTGGTCCAGTCAGTGTAATCATTTAAGTCCAGGCGGCAAATTGTACCTACAGTTAAGTAGAAGAATGATGATAATTTCTTGAAAAGCGCATACACCTGTTAGAAAGAGCTCTGTGCCTTTAATTCGGCAGAAAATGTCATCCACGATACCTGTAATCGGCTATTCCTAGATTAAAAACACTAGGCGCCTAAGTATCCCCCTTTCTCTAGACTTCTTTCGAAGTTGAGCTAAGTTGGCATGTAATATTATATCTACTCGGACATCACCATATATACACCGATAGATTGTGTCTACTCGAGGACGACTTCCTTTTTCAAAGTTATCATATTTTAGCTATATCTCAAGACAAGGCAACCGGACATGTACAATATTCATGATTTCATTCACTCGTTGGTTTTGATAGAACATGACCATCAAATACATCCTCTGTGAGGTTCATCACGAATGCCGTAGCCACTTCGCTATTCCTCAGCCATTGTTGGTATATAAGCTCTGGCTTTCAACTTCCTTCACCCATAACTGCCATGGTCTATCCATTGTCCCCCCGTTTGAGGCTGCAGAGTCCTTGACTTGTTGTGGGGTTAAAGGCTCGAATGGATGTAGATGTGCCGGGACTATCAGCGATGATGATGAATCGATCGAGTTCCGAAGTAAAGAAGACGTCGTTTGCACCTTGGCATTTATCTTCGTATAAACTGCCCGGAACACTGCCTCCTTGATAGTTCGACCATGTGTGGTAAACCCATGCCGCCGCATCAGCACTACAGTGTGGTCTGGCAGGCCGCTGTGATTCCTTGACGACGATGGTGACTCTTGCGAAGATAACTTCCTAGCTAAGTCAGAACCGAGCTGGACAGTCCTGATTAGTAAATCATGAGGATCGCCGAGTTGGTAGGACGCTTCCATGTCATAGATGGGTACTTCAGCACCTGTTTGTTTGGGAATCGATCAGCTTTTATGTATATATCCCCTAGATATCAACCACTGCAAAACCCACCAAGGAATCCTGCCATGTGATACATTGGCTGGAGCGGCACGCCGCTGATTGCATAGGGTAGCACGTCCTCTGCATGGCTATGGATCACGCATTGAACATCGGGATACCGCTTGTAGATTTCACTGTGGATATACCGTTCGATGAACCCTCTCGGAGCATTCTCGTTGTAAGGAGTACTATCCTCGACGCGATACTGGACGAAATCTGTGGGCGAGCTCACCAGCGCAGGGGCCATGTTCGCCGACATCAAGTAGGTGTCCGGTTGGCTTGGATGACGCGCTGAGATATGGCCATATGCATCGACTACGCCGTGGTAATGGATGATATGGTTCCCGGTGATGAGGTCTCGTTGCAACTGGCTGGAGTTAAACTCGTATCTAGGTTGTGCTCCGCGGCATAGATATATGCAATAAACATTGGAAAGTTTATGGACTCCAAGGAACTGTGTTTGCTAAATATGTATTTGCGTACCTGCTTTAGATCGGCCATTACACTTCTAATTCACTCATATGGAAGCAACAATATAGTCTATCTTTGGATTTGAAGGGATTAATTCTGGAAATTATTCTTTTGTAGGTCATCTAGCGTCATAACAGAATCTGGTTGAATATGCTATGCTCAGCCTGGAATGGGTTCACATCCGTCGGAGCTGGAGCTTGAGCGTTCTTGGGGAAGGATCGGGCAAATGCTGATCAGGATAGCCATCGGAGTCATGACTGCGGGCTCTGCGGGGTAGATGGACCCCAACTCCGAGAGCATCCATTGAAGTTTGCAGTGATCCATGATGGGGCAGAACTCCTGCGCATAGAAAAAGAAAACCCTCATCAGTTATAACGAATGACTTGGTGCGGAAGAAATATGTGTCGCCGACGCTGCGGACAATTATTGTGTATCATCAACAACTATGTCTTCTCTTCCCAGCTCGCCTGATACCTCACCTGTCGAGGTTTTCGCTTTACCAACAGGGCAGCTCACGCATCCAGATCGCTGGCTGTTTGAAGACGGAGACAATGATTTATTGAAAGCACGAAGCACTTACCCTGACTATAGCTTTCTGATCTGTCATCCTTCTGGAAAGAGGATCCTCTTTGACCTTGGACTGAGAAAGGTTTGTCCCTTTCTTCTGGGCCCTAAATGCGTGGAAGTGGTTTCTGCGCAGTAAAACACACGGCTAAGTAGGAGACACCGTAGGATCTAGAGAACGTTCCGGTGCTGATCCAGGCGCAGTACAAGTACATCGAACCCCTCGTCACGAATGACATCGTGGACATCCTCGAAGAAGGACCAGTATCTCCATCATCCATCAGCACTGTGATACTCAGTCACATTCACTTCGACCATGTAGGGGATCCCAACAAGTTTCCAGATGCCGTGATGCTCGCCGGGCCGGGCAGCAAGGCCGCATCAGGTGTTGGCTGGCCACGGGACCCACGATCTCCCTTCCTGTCATCGGTGACAGAGCACCCTCACTATCATGAATTGAGCTTTGAAACCGACGCCTGGATTCCCTGGGGGCCATTCGCCCGCGCTTATGATTTCTTCGGCGACGGTAGCTTCTACCTCGTGGATACGCCAGGACACCTGCCAGGACATATTGGCGGCGTAGCACTCACAGGTCCCGACGAGTNGGGTCGTGATGGGAGGCGATTGCTGCCATCACCGCTCATTGTTGATGCACACTAGACCGATGAGCGTGACATGCGGACCCGCGGNTCCAATAGGTTTCCACCTCAGTCCTGACCTGGCTAAGAAAACGCTTGGGACGATTCGCAAGCTGGAGAAGGAGTCTGGAGGGAGTGTGCTCATTGCGTTGGCTCACGATTCGTACCTGAAGGGCCGGATGCCCGAGTATCCTATGCCGCTAAATGGGTTCAAGACCAGTGAGTGGAAGAAGGATTTGGACATAGTGTTGCGAAGAGATTATCCAACAGACAAGGTATTGACCATATGAAATATTATTACTTTAGCACCGTTCAAAGTGAATATCATGACGTTTTGTAAGCTTATCGTCTTTTCTTCTAAGTGAAAGATATTCTGTCACCCGGTATCAGTTGGTATCACCCGAATCTTCTTTATAATGAAATGATCAAAACATATATAGATCGCTTGAGAAAAGAAGAGATGAATAAAAGTTGTATGTAGTGAATATTGCCGAGTATGTACTCAAATACGAATGCTGGTCCCTCAAAAATCTACATCTAGGAATATTATCCACCCAAAACCTCTCCTTCACCAGTCACACATCAAAGAGTTATTTTAGGCTTAAGGCAACGACGCTAAAAAAGGCCTTTCGAGGCCTGAAGGGATGGATTTAACTATCTTGAATTTATAGTTGAGTATCTGAGTATACATTCGGTACAAAAACTGATGTGAAGTTAACGGGGTGAGTATTGATATTCATATCAAATGCAATTGATGAACTTTTGGATTTCGTTCTAGTCATTCAAAATATTTTTATCTACTACCCCTCTATAGCTTGACATGAATGGCCTTAGTCTGTGTCATCTCGCGCATCTCCTCAAAGGTATCCTCCCGTCCAATACCGGACTGCTTATATCCACCAAATGGCATGCCAAAGTAATGCGTGCTGGTCGTGTTTACCCACACCGTGCCGGCCTGGATCTTGCGAACAGCGGTCTGCATGGTCTTGATATCTGACGTGAAGACCGCCCCCGTCAAGCCGTAGTCAACGGCGTTGACATCGATGAACAGCTGCTTCTCGTCTGTCCATCTGAACACCGACAGGATGGGGCCGAAGACTTCTTCATTCGCAATCCGCATGCTCTGCTTCACATCGGCAAAGATTGTAGGTTGTACGAAGTACCCCCCTTGAGTGTCTGCTGTCGTCGGGACCTTACCTCCGGTGACGAGGCGGGCACCTTCTTCCTTAGCGATAGTGATATATCTCAGCACGCGATCCTGAGCAGCCTTGCTGACCAGTGCACCCATTGTCGTGGTGGAATCGGTAGGATTACCAGGTCGGAACGACTTCTCGATCTGCTCTTTGACGCGTGCGAGGACGACATCGTGGTGAGACTCGTGGAGGAAGACTCGTGACATCGAGCCACAGGACTGGCCGCACCAGCCCCAGTTCATACCGCGGACGATACCGTCAACAAGGTTGTCGAGGTCAGCATCTGGGTAGGCCACCAAGGCGTTCTTGCCTCCAAGCTCGAAGGAGGTCAACTTCAGCGTGTCCGCCGCTGCTTTTTGGATGGCCTTGCCAGTCGGGACACTGCCTGTCAAAGTGACCTTGCTCACCAGCTTGTGCGTTGAGAGGGTCTTGCCGCACTCAATACCGCCAGGGAGAATGTTGAGGACTCCTGGAGGAAATAGGTCCCCGATGAGCTCGACAAGACGAAGGGCAGAGAGTGGCGCCTGCTCAGGAGTTTTCAGGACAACAGTATTACCCACAGCTAGGGCAACAGATAACCGGATAGCGGCGAACATGAGCGGGTGATTCGAGGCAATGATGCGGGCGACGACACCCAACGGCTCGCGGACCGTGTAATTGAAGCTGTCATCGCTCAGATGCGTCGTCTCGCCGTGGATGGCAGGGATAAGGCCAGCGAAATAGTCTAGATAGTCAGCAGCCATATTGGCATCATGCATCATGATGGCCACCGGGTTACCAGTGTTGAAGGCATCGAGCAAGGCAAGCTCGGGTGCATGAATGCGGAGGACCTGTGCTGCCTTTATCAAGATCTTGCCTCTCTCAATTGAAGGCACTGCTCGCCAGGATGGGAATGCTTCGTGGGCAGCCACGATAGCGGCCTCCGTATCCTGTACTCCAGCAAAGGCGACCTTGGTAATTATGTGCCCATTTCCAGGGCTGAATGTCTCCTGGTAGTGTCCATCTTTGGGTGCGTGCCACTCGCCGTTATAGTACAAGTCCAGATGTTTGGGCATGCAGTTCTCAACTTCGGGAAGAGCCATCTTAGTATGATGGTTGGGGGTAGTTGATGTAGGATGAGATAAGCTGGGATGGTTGTGGGCTGTTGAGGGTGATACGTTGTGGCTTCAGCACATAATTCCATTCTTTTTAGGACGTTACTGCTTCTTGAATACTGCTGTACTAATACCAGTGTCCATATCATCATGGAAAATTGACCTTCGGTGAGGCTCTCCGGAAGCAACTTGGAGAGATGCAAGCCCACCGGCATTCTCCTCGTCACAAACCACCCCGCTTCTGTCCCGCCATAAAATATACTAAATTTAGTGATATATATACTAGAATTTTAGAGACGTAAATACTAGATCTCTGAAATATAGCATTAAAATAATCATTAACTGAAATTTGATAAATCTGTATATCACATATGATAGATGTATCATCTACCCACGACAACCGCATCAGATGATCTTTTCTGCAGTTCCGGTTCCCTGGAGGGCTACTCCGGGCGCCCGTCCCCCAGGACCTCCCCCTCCCGGAGATGCCCTCCGGATTGAATCTCGCAATGCGAGCTGACAGTAGAATCGCGCTGGAAGGCTTGTCATATCGTCTAGCGTCGTACAAGTACCTTGTATAAACATACAGTATATGTCGGGCTCCTATGGAACATTTACTCCTTCTTTATCTCTGTCAGCCGAGCTAGCGAGCTATTGTAGGAGACATCAGTATACGATGACGACAATCCTCAACCATAATATTGGCCCTGTAGGATATGGGCTCATGGGCCTGACACGACCTGTGGATCCAATGTCGTATGAAGATTGCTTTGCAGCCATGGACGCCGCTTTTGCGTCGGGGGCCAACTACTGGAATGGAGGAGAGTTCTACGGCACCCCCGAGGCAAACTCACTGCACCTGCTCAACGCTTATTTCACAAAGTACCCAGAAAAGGCTAACCAGATCCTGCTATGCATCAAAGGTAGCCGGACGCCGGGCACGACCATCTTCGACGGCACTGAGAAGGGAGTGCGGCGATCGGTCGACGAGTGTGTCCGAGTCCTAGATGGGAAGAAATCGCTGGACATCTTTGAGTGTGCGCGTGTCGACCCCGAAACACCAATCGAAGAGACCATTAGCGTCCTGGCACAACTCGTCAGGGAGGGCAAGATCAAGGGAATTGGGCTCAGCGAGGTGCGCGCCGACACAATCCGGCGTGCCGTCAAGGTCCACCCCATCGCGCAGGTCGAGGTCGAGCTGTCGCTATGGTCGACGGATATCCTCCACAATGGCGTCGCGGCGACGTGTGCTGAGCTGGGAATCCCCATCATTGCCTACGCGCCACTCAGTCGAGGAGGATTATCAGGCACACTGCAGCCAAACACCACCACCAGCGATCTACCCCAGCATCTGCGCCGCTTCCCCCGATTCCAGGAGGACGCTCTCAAGGCCAACCTGCAGTTGACCAACGAGGTGGCCAAGCTGGCCAAGCAAAAGGGAGTTGCGGTCCCGCAGATTGCCATTGCCTGGGTACGCGCGCAGAGCGGTCGCAATGGCCTGGGAGTCATCATCCCCGTCCCTGGTGCTGAGAAGCCGGAGTGGGTGGTGCAAAACTGTGCCACTGTGACGCTGACCGAAGGGGAACTGCAACAGCTCGAAGACATCACCCGTCGGGTACCTGTCAAGGGGGAGCGATACGCTGGCGTGGAGGGGAAGTTCAGTGAGGGTTAAATGGAAGATGAATTCATCTCAACGTAGATTATATAACCAACTTGGTGACGAGAGAACCAGGAGGACTGGCGATCCCGACAGGTACCAAAGCCAGAAGTATAACCATGTCCAGCAGTTCTAAACGGCAACAAATCCTAAAGCTATAGTCTACAAGCATTGAATGGAGCCGATTTTCAAATGCTCTCTGGTTTTTATCCCACTTACAAGTTAGGTGACATATCCTTGCCAGTATTGATCACGACCTTTGAGTTGAGATGAAAACGCATATATTGCACAATTCTTGTCCAACATTACCTCTTGCAGATAGCATCTGAGCCTGTGAATCCTATGATCTAGCTACCCCTGGCCACAATCATATGAACAGTGTTTTCAGAGCAATGAACAAATCAGTCGGGAGAAAAATCTACCTAGTAATAGTTAGTACAATACTCGTACACGGTATTAATGGGCATTTGAGAGATTACTGGACGTTGCAGGATGGTAATTTCTGCACATTGGACCTGTTGAGTTACCTGTTGATGCATCTACCTATTTGAAGACGTGTTTAAGTAGTTGATAACAAATGGAGCTAGTTGTGGTGAAACCACACTCAGCTAAACGCAGCTGGATATTATCAATTTTGCTGCGTAACGAGAGTAGTGTCGCTAAGATTAAACATTGTCTAAACTCAATTTTTGTGAGCTTAATAAGCTCGGCCTCGAAATCTTGTTTTCAAATCAGAAATTAGATGCTACCTATTCATCATACTCTAGGATAAATGTAGTTGGAATGGGCGACTCATTCACATTCGCATCCAGGTATTACCTCATCTTCACGCCCCCAAATTCATACTCAACAATTGAGAAGTGACCCTGTCTGTCAGCTGCTCTTCTAATATTCTTGAGCTTGAAAACCCTCCTAAGTGTTGCAGCAAATGAACATTCGACTAATCTCGTGCTAATATAAAAATGTAGTCTATGACCAAGGAGAATAAATGTATACCAAGAAGAGGCTATGTGGATTGGGCTTTTCTGGCTTGGGAAATGCTGCTTTGGACGTAGGGATGAGAGCGGTGTGGCCACCCTTTATCTAGATCGGTCCGCGAGCGCCATCCATTACAGTTATATCTTTGCCTGCAAGCGGAGGCACCCAGGGACCACACCTGGATGCCTCATATCTTCATAGACAAAACATTACGGTTCTCTTTCTGAGGCTGCATCATCCATGTGAGCCATCTCGATAATGCGAGCTATGTACTCCTCATATCCTTCGCTGAGGAATGGATCGATGAGGAAAGATGCTTGCTGGGTCAAGTTGCCAAAATAATCCCTGACCTTATCACCAATAGGTAACTTGGAAGCTTTGAGTGCGTGATACAATCTGTTGGCTTCTGGGCCAACTTTAAATGCAGTTTGGTGTAGCCCCAACTCTTGAACACCAATTTGAAAACTTTGTCTAACACGAACAAAACTATCCATCGAGCTGAAAAAGCTGTACGTTCTTCTATTTTCACTGTGATGAAATTTCATCATTGACGTTTCTCCAAGTATCAACAGTGCCACATTGTTATTCAAATCGCAAGTCTCGAAAGTCTCCTGAATCCTCCAGATGACGTTGCACCAGGGTAGATTTAATAAGTTGTAGTATAAAAGCAAAGTTAACGACCTCTCGAGGGTCAATTTCCAGCCAGGTGCCAATGACCAAAATAGGTACAACGCCTTCATTTATCACTATCCATTTTTGAAGTCAGAACCAGCTCCAGGCTCCCATCGCTGTGACCAGCTCTTCAACGCCAGCAATTTCCCCATCACTCGAGACCCGTCTCCTAACTCACAAGACATATCACAACAACTGAGCCACCACGTCGACCTAAATCAACTTCCACTAGATATACTAGAATGCCATACCTAGATGAGATATCCTAACATCTTTTCTATCCCTGGCCATACCAGGACTTTTAGTGGCAGCAACAGCCTAATGTCGATCATACTCCAGCTGCAGCTCTTCTGGGCATGATTGATGGCCATGAACAGGATTAGGCATGGGCATGACCTAATGGACCTGTTTGTGAATCCACTGGCGCCGAACCCAGCGGATGCGA
The DNA here is from genome assembly GCA_002812745.2 of Scytalidium lignicola. Taxonomy (NCBI): domain Eukaryota; kingdom Fungi; phylum Ascomycota; class Leotiomycetes; genus Scytalidium; species Scytalidium lignicola. The sequence continues at coordinate 49,707 of NCSJ02000294.1, forward strand.
GGGCCACACGGACAGCTACGTAAGCGACCAATTAAAGAGGAAGAAGAGGAAGAAGAGGAAGAAGAGGAAAGTAATTCTAATAAGTAGTTCTACCGATTCAGATTCAGAATTTGTTATTATGATGGTTCCACAGACCAGATCCAAGAATTAGAGTGTAGGAAAATACACAGAAACCTTATACGTACATCACGTTATCTATTTTTCTTTAAATTAACGGTTATCGTTACATCAAAGTAGATGATTGTGGTCCATCAAACGTATGCCATTCTCCAGACGAAGTATAAAAAAGTCTTTCCAACGCATTCAGATCTGAAGTTCCGCTTGAGAAGCCGCTGGGGTCATTATCACCAGCGACATCAAAAGGGAAAATCCCTTCCATGCCCAATTCAGAGGAGTGTTTCTCGAGTCCTCCACCATTAGGTGTATTAGTAGTACCGGGGCCGTTAGAAGCAAGAGAGAAATAATTGAGATATGAAGTGTTAAGGTCATCGTTCGGTGCGGGTATAGGACCGGCCATTGTCGCAAGGGTCTCCCACAGATCCGGCGTACTTCCAGATGGAACATCTGTCTGAAGTTGGCCGTGATGATTCTTTCTTGGCCATAAAACAGTCAGAAGTCTGAAAAACTGAAGGGGAAGTATGCGTTCATGCATAGGCCAACAAACCTCAATATGATGTCGCGTGGTCCGCATCAGACGCCGCAGAAACCTCTCACTATGCCATATGCTGTCACCACCTCGCTCGCCAAGCTCGTGGATATTACGAAGGCCTCTCTGGACCATCACTTCCGCCATTTGGAGATCGGGGACTACCACTGCCATGTCCTCAGGCTTCATGGCCATAGCACCAATCAAGACGCATAAGGAATTAAACAAAACTAGTCTTTTGATCAGTACTTTTACTCAGGTACTCATGGATGAGGTGACAGAATGGGAACATTGTCGGGGCTAGGACTCACAATGGAAATTCCACCACCAAGCTCCCGTCCTTCGTATGGGTCGCAAGGTGTCAATGGATTCGATCTGGAGAAGCGCAGATGATACGCAGATTCTGGCGCTGTGGCGTGCAATCACGGCCTCTAATGACGGCTGCTGCCCGCCTGCCTCTGCAGGGGGGGTATCGCTAGCTTCAGCAGCATAGGTGACATTCGAGAATAGCGCGAGCCAAGAGGTTGTCGTGCCATGGTGCCAGATTCTTTTATCTGAATTCTGGAGGAGCACAAGGATGGTCTGCCGGTGGAGGAGGACGCGCATGCCAAGGAATCGCGACCGCAGGATATTCCTCTGACGCTGGATTTGGGGGGAGAGGGTATTATCACAGGTTACCTTATCCAGAAGAAACTTGAGGTACGTCGGCAGGTTTGCGTGCCAGTTTAGTAGTAGTTTGTCAAGTTGGACGATGGTAGTGAGGAGATGAAGAGCGTTGTTTTCTATGGATGCTATTCCTTGAGGACTCGATGAGCTGCCGTTTGTGTTCATATCCTGACACTTTTGTACATTGGAGGTTTGAGAGAGCTTTTCCAAGATGCTATCCATGATGGCGTAGAGCTCGACGTTGCACCCGAGAAACGCGTTGATTGAAGGGACGTCTTTTGGCTGCGGTTGATCTTGCGCCAAATACTTATCGTCAATCGGTTTAGGGAGCTCGCCATCAAAATTACAGGAAGTACGCTCCGAAATCCCGAGCGGTCTCCCATATATCATACTAGAGACTCTAGTTCTGACAGTTAGGCGCCGAAAGCATAAGGGAACTAGATATTGTTCTACTTACCGGTCAAGACAGAAACATCCCCACCATAATCTCTTCCGTAACTCAACGTCTATTATAGGCAATGATGTGTCTTCAGATATGAGAAGATGTAACCCCAACCCCTGTGCCATTCGAATGGCGTATCCGATTGTCAGCCAGCATTGATTTGCTCGCATAGTGCCTTGCTGGTACTGCACCATGAGCAGGAGATTCTGAAGCATCCCAATACTATTACCAGTAAACATGCTAGGAATTATGAAACATCTTGCGCGTCGGTAGAATTGCTTCCCAGCGTCGTATATCTTAGGAAGGGATTCATTGCCCACAGATTCTTCGTCATAGAACTGGCATGCCAAACTCATGATAAGATTAAGCTGAGCCATCCAGACAGGATTTTGAGGCTGCGACGACATCCACATCCTGTTGAATCGATCTCTGGTAACATCCTCGAGTAGGAATGGCCAGACAATATTTATGATCCTGAAGTAACGATCAAGCAGGTCTTCGGCCATGTGTCTTAGTGGCAGCGATTGCAGTTCAGGGGAAGCTAGAGTTTGCTTGAAGTAATCTCCGTTGTCATCATGACCGGAGAAGTTGGCCATATCATATCCTGAAACTTTCGGCCTGCTTGGAGAGCCCAGCAGCTTTGCTTTCTGCAGGCTGCCTCCAGATCCTCTCGATACACCATCTCTCACATGACAAAGTCTCCGTCCCTGCACTGTCGTTGTAAGATACATCGCAAAGTTCAGATTTGATGATTCCGTGAAGAAGCCGTCATCGTCCAAGCCCTGTGGTGAGGTCGCGGTATACTGGACCATGCCATCAGTAATGATAGAATCATCTTCGTTCCCAACAGTCTCATCATCCTCCTCGCCGCAAATTGATGGAAGGCTTTCTTCCACGGTAAGCGTTTGTTTGGAGGGGTGGTAATGGTTCTCTTCCAATGCCCGCGTTGGCTGCTGCGCCAGAGTCACGCCATTCCCATCCTTGGAGCAGGTAATAAGACGCTCTTTGGTGAGTATGGCCTCGTACTCTTTGATCTTCTCCTGCAAAGCGTCGACATGGCTATAGTCCACCCGATATCAGTTAACACGCAGGTAGATGAGTAGTGAGATTGACATACCTTTGAGAACATAAGGCCCTCTTATATATCGGAGGAAATATACATTCACAGTCATGAACAATACAGTATGCACATTTTGGTAGCATCGCATCACAGCGGATCTTCTTGGCCCTGCATGCCGTGCAAGCTTGACGCGCTAGCTTTCGAGGCCGTGATTGAGAGTCATTCTTGGGCCGAGGCCGTTTGGAATTTGACAGCGTATTGGATGCCCTGGTCTCGACATCAGGGCCATTCGAGACGGAATCTTCCGACATGCCGTATCAAGACAAAGACGACTCGCTGTGTCAAGATTATCGTGTTGTGGCAGACCGTAGCAAGAATAACTGAAAATTTCCTGTCATTTTGCTAGTCAGTTGAAATTGATGGTGGATTTAGTATCACGTGCTACCCCAGTTCCCCAGTTCCCCGCATGTTGAAGTCAGCGAGATAGGATAATCCGATATATCCCCGAGCCAATACAGGGGCGCAACAATATGCACGTAATGTATGCAACGGAAGCATCCTGTTGTAAACTAGGCTCTAATTAGTGGACACAGCGAATCCAACGGAGGATACAGTATTAATGGAGTTGAACTTATTACCCTATTTACAGCGGTACGTAGCTTGTATTTGTAGTTCCAATTATACACCCAATTATCGATGCAGATGCCACACTATTAGCCTTTAGTCTTGCCCGGCCGGAGAGATCCGCCCGATCGAGGAGCATCCCCAACTCGGTCAGCAGTCTCTCAGGAGTTACTCTCTTCTGCAATTTTTTAAGAGGCTCGTGTATCATTGAGAGCTGATTATAAGAGAGATCTGGGCTGCTCTCTCTGATATTTCTAACCGTGATTCATCCCGATAGTTGATGACCTCTCTAACATGCAATGGAGAATATAAGCCCGAATGTCGATCTTGAGAAAGCCAATACGACATTAGGAGAATCACCATGCTCACCGAATTCACAGTTGACATGGGAAAGCTGAACCGAGACGTTGAACTCCCCAACTGTGGAGCAGATTGTGATCGAAGAAGATACTGACGAAGAAAGCGGCAAGTTTTAGACAACCAACCTTGATTAGACACCTCGACTAATTAGGCAATAGTGCATAGACAGGAGCCAGCAACTGGGACTGCCCGATTCTTAAGGGCTTTTTTTCCAAAATATTTCACTAGGCCATTGCCAAAGCCCTTCCAAACCATCATCCGGAAGTGTGAGTTTACATCCTTCTCCATCCCTGGACAATTGCTGCTACTAACCAATTTGGTGGAGCGGTGTGACGATGGATATCCATACTTGGCAGCATTCCTAGATAGCGATGAGAACTTCATGATCTATCGAAGATTTGGTTTTCTTCATGCCCGACTTCTGCTTCAAATGCAAGACGAGCTTCGCAAAATGGAAGAAGAGTTGGACCGAATGGACCGCCGAAACAAATTAAACAATAGAAGAGTATTGAAATGTAGGTTGGCAGATGTTGAAAGCCAGGCCCAAGTTGGGGAAACAAGAAAATCGCTCCTTTCTCGTATGGAAAATACTATTTTTGAGATATGATCAG